>CAXDIT010000158.1:0-29636 GCA_963989405.1 Trypoxylon attenuatum | reverse complement strand
GAACCGTTTATACGAGTGGCAGTTGCGTTTATATCCTGTAATCGGATATACGGGCTCCCAGGAATATCGCGGCATAGAACCGTCCAGGCGTCATGCTCGCGCACGTAACCCGTGTAGTTTGATGCAAACAGACGTATTCTAAAGTAATACAACGTGTAGGACCGTTTATACGCGTGGCAGTTGCGTCTATATCCTGTAATCGGATATATTGGCTCCGAGGCATATCGCGACATAGAAGCGTCCAGGCGTCATGCTCGCGCACCTAACCCGTGTAGTTTGATGCAAACAGACGGATTCTACCGTAATACAACGTGTAGGACCGTTTGTACGAGTGGCAGTTGCGTTTACATCCTGTAATTGGATATACGGGCTCCAAGGAATATCGCGACATAGAAGCGTCCAGGCGTCATGCTCGCGCACCTAACCCGTGTAGTTTGATGCAAACAGACGGATTCTACCGTAATAGAACGTGTAGAACCGTTTATACGAGTGGCAGTTGCGTTTATATCCTGTAATCGGATATATTGGCTCCGAGGCATATCGCGACATAGAAGCGTCCAGGCGTCATGCTCGCGCACCCAGCCCGTGTAGTTTGATGCAAACAGACGGATTCTACCGTAATACAACGTGTAGAACCGTTTGTACGAGTGGCAGTTGCGGTTATATCCTGTAATCGGATATAGGGGCTCCCAGGCATATCGCGGCATAGAAGCGTCCAGGCGTCATGCTCGCGCACGTAACCCGTGTAGTTTGATGCAAACAGACGGATTCTACCGTAATACAACGTGTGGGACCGTTTATACGAGTGGCCGTTGCGTTTATATCCAGTAATCGGATATATGGGCTCCCAGGCATATCGCGACATAGAAGCGTCCAGGCCTCATGCTCGCGCACGTGACCCGTATAGTTTCATGCAAACATGCGGATTCTACCGTAATAAAACGTGTAGGGCCATTTGTACGAGTGGCAGTTGCGTTTATATCCTGTAATCGGATATACGAGCTCCAAGGAATATCGCGACATAGCAGCGTCCAGGCGTCATGCTCGCGCACCTAACCCGTGTAGTTTGATCCAAACAGACGGATTCTACCGTAATACAACGTGTAGAACCGTTTGTACGAGTGGCAGTTGCGTTTATATCCCGTAATCGGATATACGGGCTCCAAGGAATATCGCGACATAGCAGCGTCCAGGCGTCATGCTCGCGCACCTAACCCGTGTAGTTTGATCCAAACAGACGGATTCTACCGTAATACAACGTGTGGAACCGTTTATACGAGTGGCAGTTGCGTTTGTATCCTGTAATCGGATATATGGGCTCCCAGGAATATCGCGACATAGAAGCGTCCAGGCGTCATGCTCGCGCACCTAACCTGTGTAATTCGATGCAAACAGACGTATTCTAAAGTAATACAACGTGTAGGACCGTTTATACGCGTGGCAGTTGCGTCTATATCCTGTAATCGGATATATTGGCTCCGAGGCATATCGCGACATAGGAGCGTCCAGGCGTCATGCTCGCGCACCTAGCCCGTGTAGTTTGATGCAAACAGACGGATTCTACCGTAATACAACGTGTAGAACCGTTTGTACGAGTGGCAGTTGCGTTTATATCCTGTAATCGGATATACGGGCTCCCAGGAATATCGCGGCATAGAACCGTCCAGGCGTCATGCTCGCGCACGTAACCCGTGTAGTTTCATGCAAACAGACGGATTCTACAGTAATACAACGTGTAGAACCGTTTATACGAGTGGCAGTTGCGTTTATATCCTGTAATCGGATATATGAGCTCCCAGGCGTATCGCGGCATAGAAGCGTCCAGGCGTCATGCTCGCGCACCTAACCTGTGTAGTGTGATGCAAACAGGCGTATTCTAAAGTAATACAACGTGTAGGACCGTTTATACGAGTAGCAGTTGCGTTTATATCCTGTAATCGAATATATGGGCTCCCAGGCATATCGCGGCATAGAACCGTCCAGGCGTCATGCTCGCGCACGTAACCCGTGTAGTTTGATGCAAACAGACGTATTCTAAAGTAATACAACGTGTAGGACCGTTTATACGCGTGGCAGTTGCGTTTATATCCTGTAATCGGATATACGGGCTCCCAGGAATATCGCGGCATAGAACCGTCCAGGCGTCATGCTCGCGCACGTAACCCGTGTAGTTTGATGCAAACAGACGTATTCTAAAGTAATACAACGTGTAGGACCGTTTATACGCGTGGCAGTTGCGTCTATATCCTGTAATCGGATATATTGGCTCCGAGGCATATCGCGACATAGAAGCGTCCAGGCGTCATGCTCGCGCACCTAACCCGTGTAGTTTGATGCAAACAGACGGATTCTACCGTAATACAACGTGTAGGACCGTTTGTACGAGTGGCAGTTGCGTTTACATCCTGTAATTGGATATACGGGCTCCAAGGAATATCGCGGCATAGAAGCGTCCAGGCGTCATGCTCGCGCACCTAACCTGTGTAGTTTGATGCAAACAGGCGTATTCTAAAGTAATACAACGTGTGGGACCGTTTATACGAGTGGCAGTTGCGTTTATATCCTGCAATCGGATATATGGGCTCCCAGGAATATCGCGGCATAGAACCGTCCAGGCGTCATGCTCGCGCACGTAACCCGTGTAGTTTGATGCAAACAGACGTATTCTAAAGTAATACAACGTGTAGGACCGTTTATACGCGTGGCAGTTGCGTCTATATCCTGTAATCGGATATATTGGCTCCGAGGCATATCGCGACATAGAAGCGTCCAGGCGTCATGCTCGCGCACCTAACCCGTGTAGTTTGATGCAAACAGACGGATTCTACCGTAATACAACGTGTAGGACCGTTTGTACGAGTGGCAGTTGCGTTTACATCCTGTAATTGGATATACGGGCTCCAAGGAATATCGCGACATAGAAGCGTCCAGGCGTCATGCTCGCGCACCTAACCCGTGTAGTTTGATGCAAACAGACGGATTCTACCGTAATAGAACGTGTAGAACCGTTTATACGAGTGGCAGTTGCGTTTATATCCTGTAATCGGATATATTGGCTCCGAGGCATATCGCGACATAGAAGCGTCCAGGCGTCATGCTCGCGCACCCAGCCCGTGTAGTTTGATGCAAACAGACGGATTCTACCGTAATACAACGTGTAGAACCGTTTGTACGAGTGGCAGTTGCGGTTATATCCTGTAATCGGATATAGGGGCTCCCAGGCATATCGCGGCATAGAAGCGTCCAGGTGTCATGCTCGCGCACGTAACCCGTGTAGTTTGATGCAAACAGACGGATTCTACCGTAATACAACGTGTGGGACCGTTTATACGAGTGGCCGTTGCGTTTATATCCAGTAATCGGATATACGGGCTCCAAGGAATATCGCGACATAGAAGCGTCCAGGCGTCATGCTCGCGCACCTAACCCGTGTAGTTTGATGCAAACAGACGGATTCTACCGTAATACAACGTGTAGAACCGTTTGTACGAGCGGCAGTTGCGTTTATATCCTGTAATCGGATATACGGGCTCCAAGGAATATCGCGACATAGCAGCGTCCAGGCGTCATGCTCGCGCACCTAACCCGTGTAGTTTGATCCAAACAGACGGATTCTACCGTAATACAACGTGTAGAACCGTTTGTACGAGTGGCAGTTGCGTTTATATCCCGTAATCGGATATACGGGCTCCAAGGAATATCGCGACATAGCAGCGTCCAGGCGTCATGCTCGCGCACCTAACCCGTGTAGTTTGATCCAAACAGACGGATTCTACCGTAATACAACGTGTGGAACCGTTTATACGAGTGGCAGTTGCGTTTGTATCCTGTAATCGGATATATGGGCTCCCAGGAATATCGCGACATAGAAGCGTCCAGGCGTCATGCTCGCGCACCTAACCTGTGTAATTCGATGCAAACAGACGTATTCTACCGTAATACAACGTGTAGGACCGTTTATACGCGTGGCAGTTGCGTCTATATCCTGTAATCGGATATATTGGCTCCGAGGCATATCGCGACATAGGAGCGTCCAGGCGTCATGCTCGCGCACCTAGCCCGTGTAGTTTGATGCAAACAGACGGATTCTACCGTAATACAACGTGTAGAACCGTTTGTACGAGTGGCAGTTGCGTTTATATCCTGTAATCGGATATACGGGCTCCCAGGCATATCGCGACATAGAAGCGTCCAGGCGTCATGCTCGCGCACCTAACCCGTGTAGATTGATGCAAACAGACCGATTCTACCGTAGTACAACGTGTGGAACCGTTTGTACGGGTGGCAGTTGCGTTTATATCCTGTAATCGGATATATGGGCTCCCAAGCATATCGCGACATAGAAGCGTTCAGGCCTCATGCTCGCGCACATAACCCGTGCAGTTTCATGCAAACAGACGGATTCTACAGTAATACAACGTGTAGAACCGTTTATACGAGTGGCAGTTGCGTTTATATCCTGTAATCGGATATATGAGCTCCCAGGCGTATCGCGGCATAGAAGCGTCCAGGCGTCATGCTCGCGCACCTAACCTGTGTAGTGTGATGCAAACAGGCGTATTCTAAAGTAATACAACGTGTAGGACCGTTTATACGAGTGGCAGTTGCGTTTATATCCTGTAATCGAATATATGGGCTCCCAGGCATATCGCGGCATAGAACCGTCCAGGCGTCATGCTCGCGCACGTAACCCGTGTAGTTTGATGCAAACAGACGGATTCTACCGTAATACAACGTGTGGGACCGTTTATACGAGTGGCAGTTGCGTTTATATCCTGCAATCGGATATATGGGCTCCCAGGCATATCGCGACATAGAAGCGTCCAGGCCTCATGCTCGCGCACCTAACCCGTGTAGTTTGATGCAAACAGACGTATTCTAAAGTAATACAACGTGTAGGACCGTCTATACGCGTGGCAGTTGCGTCTATATCCTGTAATCGGATATATTGGCTCCGAGGCATATCGCGACATAGAAGCGTCCAGGCGTCATGCTCGCGCACCTAACCCGTGTCGTTTAATGCAAACAGACGGATTCTACCGTAATAGAACGTATAGAACCGTTTATACGAGTGGCAGTTGCGTTTATATCCTGTAATCGGATATACAGGCTCCCAGGCATATCGCGGCATAGAACCGTCCAGGCGTCATGCTCGCGCACGTAACCCGTGTAGTTTGATGCAAACAGACGGATTCTACCGTAATACAACGTGTAGAACCGTTTATACGAGTGGCAGTTGCGTTTATATCCTGTAATCGGATATACGGGCTCCGAGGCATATCGCGACATAGAAGCGTCCAGGCGTCATGCTCGCGCACCCAGCCCGTGTAGTTTGATGCAAACAGACGGATTCTACCGTAATAGAACGTGTAGAACCGTTTATACGAGTGGCAGTTGCGTTTATATCCTGTAATCGGATATATTGGCTCCGAGGCATATCGCGACATAGAAGCGTCCAGGCGTCATGCTCGCGCACCTAACCCGTGTAGTTTGATGCAAACAGACGGATTCTACCGTAATACAACGTGTAGAACCGTTTGTACGAGCGGCAGTTGCGTTTATATCCTGTAATCGGATATACGGGCTCCAAGGAATATCGCGACATAGCAGCGTCCAGGCGTCATGCTCGCGCACCTAACCCGTGTAGTTTGATCCAAACAGACGGATTCTACCGTAATACAACGTGTAGAACCGTTTGTACGAGTGGCAGTTGCGTTTATATCCCGTAATCGGATATACGGGCTCCAAGGAATATCGCGACATAGCAGCGTCCAGGCGTCATGCTCGCGCACCTAACCCGTGTAGTTTGATCCAAACAGACGGATTCTACCGTAATACAACGTGTGGAACCGTTTATACGAGTGGCAGTTGCGTTTGTATCCTGTAATCGGATATATGGGCTCCCAGGAATATCGCGACATAGAAGCGTCCAGGCGTCATGCTCGCGCACCTAACCTGTGTAATTCGATGCAAACAGACGTATTCTACCGTAATACAACGTGTAGGACCGTTTATACGCGTGGCAGTTGCGTCTATATCCTGTAATCGGATATATTGGCTCCGAGGCATATCGCGACATAGGAGCGTCCAGGCGTCATGCTCGCGCACCTAGCCCGTGTAGTTTGATGCAAACAGACGGATTCTACCGTAATACAACGTGTAGAACCGTTTGTACGAGTGGCAGTTGCGTTTATATCCTGTAATCGGATATACGGGCTCCCAGGCATATCGCGACATAGAAGCGTCCAGGCGTCATGCTCGCGCACGTAACCCGTGTAGTTTGATGCAAAAAGACGGATTCTACCGTAATACAACGTGTGGGACCGTTTATACGAGTGGCAGTTGCGTTTATATCCCGTAATCGGATATACGGGCTCCAAGGAATATCGCGACATAGCAGCGTCCAGGCGTCATGCTCGCGCACCTAACCCGTGTAGTTTGATCCAAACAGACGGATTCTACCGTAATACAACGTGTGGAACCGTTTGTACGAGTGGCAGTTGCGTTTATATCCCGTAATCGGATATACGGGCTCCAAGGAATATCGCGACATAGCAGCGTCCAGGCGTCATGCTCGCGCACCTAGCCCGTGTAGTTTGATGCAAACAGACGGATTCTACAGTAATACAACGTGTAGAACCGTTTATACGAGTGGCAGTTGCGTTTATATCCTGTAATCGAATATATGGGCTCCCAGGCATATCGCGGCATAGAACCGTCCAGGCGTCATGCTCGCGCACGTAACCCGTGTAGTTTGATGCAAAAAGACGGATTCTACCGTAATACAACGTGTGGGACCGTTTATACGAGTGGCAGTTGCGTTTATATCCTGCAATCGGATATATGGGCTCCCAGGCATATCGCGACATAGAAGCGTCCAGGCCTCATGCTCGCGCACCTAACCCGTGTAGTTTGATGCAAACAGACGTATTCTAAAGTAATACAACGTGTAGGACCGTCTATACGCGTGGCAGTTGCGTCTATATCCTGTAATCGGATATATTGGCTCCGAGGCATATCGCGACATAGAAGCGTCCAGGCGTCATGCTCGCGTACCTAACCCGTGTAGTTTGATGCAAACAGACGGATTCTACCGTAATACAACGTGTAGGACCGTTTGTACGAGTGGCAGTTGCGTTTGCATCCTGTAATTGGATATACGGGCTCCAAGGAATATCGCGACATAGAAGCGTCCAGGCGTCATGCTCGCGCACCTAACCCGTGTAGTTTGATGCAAACAGACGGATTCTACCGTAATAGAACGTGTAGAACCGTTTATACGAGTGGCAGTTGCGTTTATATCCTGTAATCGGATATATTGGCTCCGAGGCATATCGCGACATAGAAGCGTCCAGGCGTCATGCTCGCGCACCCAGCCCGTGTAGTTTGATGCAAACAGACGGATTCTACCGTAATACAACGTGTAGAACCGTTTGTACGAGTGGCAGTTGCGGTTATATCCTGTAATCGGATATAGGGGCTCCCAGGCATATCGCGGCATAGAAGCGTCCAGGCGTCATCCTCGCGCACGTAACCCGTGTAGTTTGATGCAAACAGACGGATTCTACCGTAATACAACGTGTGGGACCGTTTATACGAGTGGCCGTTGCGTTTATATCCAGTAATCGGATATATGGGCTCCCAGGCATATCGCGACATAGAAGCGTCCAGGCCTCATGCTCGCGCACGTGACCCGTATAGTTTCATGCAAACATTCGGATTCTACCGTAATAAAACGTGTAGGGCCATTTGTACGAGTGGCAGTTGCGTTTATATCCTGTAATCGGATATGCGGGCTCCAAGGAATATCGCGACATAGCAGCGTCCAGGCGTCATGCTCGCGCACCTAACCCGTGTAGTTTGATCCAAACAGACCGATTCTACCGTAATACAACGTGTGGAACCGTTTGTACGAGTGGCAGTTGCGTTTATATCCTGTAATCGGATATATGGGCTCCCAAGCATATCGCGACATAGAAGCGTTCAGGCCTCATGCTCGCGCACATAACCCGTGTAGTTTCATGCAAACAGACGGATTCTACAGTAATACAACGTGTAGAACCGTTTATACGAGTGGCAGTTGCGTTTATATCCTGTAATCGGATATACGGGCTCCCAGGAATATCGCGGCATAGAACCGTCCAGGCGTCATGCTCGCGCACGTAACCCGTGTAGTTTGATGCAAACAGACGTATTCTAAAGTAATACAACGTGTAGGACCGTTTATACGCGTGGCAGTTGCGTCTATATCCTGTAATCGGATATATTGGCTCCGAGGCATATCGCGACATAGAAGCGTCCAGGCGTCATGCTCGCGCACCTAACCCGTGTAGTTTGATGCAAACAGACGGATTCTACCGTAATACAACGTGTAGGACCGTTTGTACGAGTGGCAGTTGCGTTTACATCCTGTAATTGGATATACGGGCTCCAAGGAATATCGCGACATAGAAGCGTCCAGGCGTCATGGTCGCGCACCTAACCCGTGTAGTTTGATGCAAACAGACGGATTCTACCGTAATAGAACGTGTAGAACCGTTTATACGAGTGGCAGTTGCGTTTATATCCTGTAATCGGATATATTGGCTCCGAGGCATATCGCGACATAGAAGCGTCCAGGCGTCATGCTCGCGCACCCAGCCCGTGTAGTTTGATGCAAACAGACGGATTCTACCGTAATACAACGTGTAGAACCGTTTGTACGAGTGGCAGTTGCGGTTATATCCTGTAATCGGATATAGGGGCTCCCAGGCATATCGCGGCATAGAAGCGTCCAGGTGTCATGCTCGCGCACGTAACCCGTGTAGTTTGATGCAAACAGACGGATTCTACCGTAATACAACGTGTGGGACCGTTTATACGAGTGGCCGTTGCGTTTATATCCAGTAATCGGATATACGGGCTCCAAGGAATATCGCGACATAGAAGCGTCCAGGCGTCATGCTCGCGCACCTAACCCGTGTAGTTTGATGCAAACAGACGGATTCTACCGTAATACAACGTGTAGAACCGTTTGTACGAGCGGCAGTTGCGTTTATATCCTGTAATCGGATATACGGGCTCCAAGGAATATCGCGACATAGCAGCGTCCAGGCGTCATGCTCGCGCACCTAACCCGTGTAGTTTGATCCAAACAGACGGATGCTACCGTAATACAACGTGTAGAACCGTTTGTACGAGTGGCAGTTGCGTTTATATCCCGTAATCGGATATACGGGCTCCAAGGAATATCGCGACATAGCAGCGTCCAGGCGTCATGCTCGCGCACCTAACCCGTGTAGTTTGATCCAAACAGACGGATTCTACCGTAATACAACGTGTGGAACCGTTTATACGAGTGGCAGTTGCGTTTGTATCCTGTAATCGGATATATGGGCTCCCAGGAATATCGCGACATAGAAGCGTCCAGGCGTCATGCTCGCGCACCTAACCTGTGTAATTCGATGCAAACAGACGTATTCTACCGTAATACAACGTGTAGGACCGTTTATACGCGTGGCAGTTGCGTCTATATCCTGTAATCGGATATATTGGCTCCGAGGCATATCGCGACATAGGAGCGTCCAGGCGTCATGCTCGCGCACCTAGCCCGTGTAGTTTGATGCAAACAGACGGATTCTACCGTAATACAACGTGTAGAACCGTTTGTACGAGTGGCAGTTGCGTTTATATCCTGTAATCGGATATACGGGCTCCCAGGCATATCGCGACATAGAAGCGTCCAGGCGTCATGCTCGCGCACCTAACCCGTGTAGATTGATGCAAACAGACCGATTCTACCGTAGTACAACGTGTGGAACCGTTTGTACGGGTGGCAGTTGCGTTTATATCCTGTAATCGGATATATGGGCTCCCAAGCATATCGCGACATAGAAGCGTTCAGGCCTCATGCTCGCGCACATAACCCGTGCAGTTTCATGCAAACAGACGGATTCTACAGTAATACAACGTGTAGAACCGTTTATACGAGTGGCAGTTGCGTTTATATCCTGTAATCGGATATATGAGCTCCCAGGCGTATCGCGGCATAGAAGCGTCCAGGCGTCATGCTCGCGCACCTAACCTGTGTAGTGTGATGCAAACAGGCGTATTCTAAAGTAATACAACGTGTAGGACCGTTTATACGAGTGGCAGTTGCGTTTATATCCTGTAATCGAATATATGGGCTCCCAGGCATATCGCGGCATAGAACCGTCCAGGCGTCATGCTCGCGCACGTAACCCGTGTAGTTTGATGCAAACAGACGGATTCTACCGTAATACAACGTGTGGGACCGTTTATACGAGTGGCAGTTGCGTTTATATCCTGCAATCGGATATATAGCCTCCCAGGCATATCGCGACATAGAAGCGTCCAGGCCTCATGCTCGCGCACCTAACCCGTGTAGTTTGATGCAAACAGACGTATTCTAAAGTAATACAACGTGTAGGACCGTCTATACGCGTGGCAGTTGCGTCTATATCCTGTAATCGGATATATTGGCTCCGAGGCATATCGCGACATAGAAGCGTCCAGGCGTCATGCTCGCGTACCTAACCCGTGTAGTTTGATGCAAACAGACGGATTCTACCGTAATACAACGTGTAGGACCGTTTGTACGAGTGGCAGTTGCGTTTGCATCCTGTAATTGGATATACGGGCTCCAAGGAATATCGCGACATAGAAGCGTCCAGGCGTCATGCTCGCGCACCTAACCCGTGTAGTTTGATGCAAACAGACGGATTCTACCGTAATAGAACGTGTAGAACCGTTTATACGAGTGGCAGTTGCGTTTATATCCTGTAATCGGATATATTGGCTCCGAGGCATATCGCGACATAGAAGCGTCCAGGCGTCATGCTCGCGCACCCAGCCCGTGTAGTTTGATGCAAACAGACGGATTCTACCGTAATACAACGTGTAGAACCGTTTGTACGAGTGGCAGTTGCGGTTATATCCTGTAATCGGATATAGGGGCTCCCAGGCATATCGCGGCATAGAAGCGTCCAGGCGTCATCCTCGCGCACGTAACCCGTGTAGTTTGATGCAAACAGACGGATTCTACCGTAATACAACGTGTGGGACCGTTTATACGAGTGGCCGTTGCGTTTATATCCAGTAATCGGATATATGGGCTCCCAGGCATATCGCGACATAGAAGCGTCCAGGCCTCATGCTCGCGCACGTGACCCGTATAGTTTCATGCAAACATTCGGATTCTACCGTAATAAAACGTGTAGGGCCATTTGTACGAGTGGCAGTTGCGTTTATATCCTGTAATCGGATATGCGGGCTCCAAGGAATATCGCGACATAGCAGCGTCCAGGCGTCATGCTCGCGCACCTAACCCGTGTAGTTTGATCCAAACAGACGGATTCTACCGTAATACAACGTGTAGAACCGTTTGTACGAGTGGCAGTTGCGTTTATATCCCGTAATCGGATATACGGGCTCCCAGGAATATCGCGACATAGCAGCGTCCAGGCCTCATGCTCGCGCACCTAACCCGTGTAGTTTGATGCAAACAGACGTATTCTAAAGTAATACAACGTGTAGGACCGTTTATACGCGTGGCAGTTGCGTCTATATCCTGTAATCGGATATATTGGCTCCGAGGCATATCGCGACATAGAAGCGTCCAGGCGTCATGCTCGCGCACCTAACCCGTGTAGTTTGATGCAAACAGACGGATTCTATCGTAATACAACGTGTAGGACCGTTTGTACGAGTGGCAGTTGCGTTTACATCCTGTAATTGGATATACGGGCTCCAAGGAATATCGCGACATAGAAGCGTCCAGGCGTCATGCTCGCGCACCTAACCCGTGTAGTTTGATGCAAACAGACGGATTCTACCGGAATACAACGTGTAGAACCGTTTGTACGAGTGGCAGTTGCGGTTATATCCTGTAATCGGATATAGGGGCTCCCAGGCATATCGCGGCATAGAAGCGTCCAGGCGTCATGCTCGCGCACGTAACCCGTGTAGTTTGATGCAAACAGACGGATTCTACCGTAATACAACGTGTGGGACCGTTTATACGAGTGGCCGTTGCGTTTATATCCAGTAATCGGATATATGGGCTCCCAGGCATATCGCGACATAGAAGCGTCCAGGCCTCATGCTCGCGCACGTGACCCGTATAGTTTCATGCAAACATTCGGATTCTACCGTAATAAAACGTGTAGGGCCATTTGTACGAGTGGCAGTTGCGTTTATATCCTGTAATCGGATATACGGGCTCCAAGGAATATCGCGACATAGCAGCGTCCAGGCGTCATGCTCGCGCACCTAACCCGTGTAGTTTGATCCAAACAGACGGATTCTACCGTAATACAACGTGTAGAACCGTTTGTACGAGTGGCAGTTGCGTTTATATCCCGTAATCGGATATACGGGCTCCAAGGAATATCGCGACATAGCAGCGTCCAGGCGTCATGCTCGCGCACCTAACCCGTGTAGTTTGATCCAAACAGACGGATTCTACCGTAATACAACGTGTGGAACCGTTTATACGAGTGGCAGTTGCGTTTGTATCCTGTAATCGGATATATGGGCTCCCAGGAATATCGCGACATAGAAGGGTCCAGGCGTCATGCTCGCGCACCTAACCTGTGTAGTTTGATGCAAACAGACGTATTCTAAAGTAATACAACGTGTAGGACCGTTTATACGCGTGGCAGTTGCGTCTATATCCTGCAATCGGATATATTGGCTCCGAGGCATATCGCGACATAGAAGCGTCCAGGCGTCATGCTCGCGCACCTAGCCCGTGTAGTTTGATGCAAACAGACGGATTCTACCGTAATAAAACGTGTAGAAACGTCTGTACGAGTGACAGTTGCGTTTATATCCTGTAATCGGATATAGGGGCTCCCAGGCATATCGCGGCATAGAAGCGTCCAGGCGTCATGCTCGCGTACCTAACCCGTGTAGTTTGATGCAAACAGACGGATTCTACCGTAATACAACGTGTAGGACCGTTTGTACGAGTGGCAGTTGCGTTTGCATCCTGTAATTGGATATACGGGCTCCAAGGAATATCGCGACATAGAAGCGTCCAGGCGTCATGCTCGCGCACCTAACCCGTGTAGTTTGATGCAAACAGACGGATTCTACCGTAATAGAACGTGTAGAACCGTTTATACGAGTGGCAGTTGCGTTTATATCCTGTAATCGGATATATTGGCTCCGAGGCATATCGCGACATAGAAGCGTCCAGGCGTCATGCTCGCGCACCCAGCCCGTGTAGTTTGATGCAAACAGACGGATTCTACCGTAATACAACGTGTAGAACCGTTTGTACGAGTGGCAGTTGCGGTTATATCCTGTAATCGGATATAGGGGCTCCCAGGCATATCGCGGCATAGAAGCGTCCAGGCGTCATCCTCGCGCACGTAACCCGTGTAGTTTGATGCAAACAGACGGATTCTACCGTAATACAACGTGTGGGACCGTTTATACGAGTGGCCGTTGCGTTTATATCCAGTAATCGGATATATGGGCTCCCAGGCATATCGCGACATAGAAGCGTCCAGGCCTCATGCTCGCGCACGTGACCCGTATAGTTTCATGCAAACATTCGGATTCTACCGTAATAAAACGTGTAGGGCCATTTGTACGAGTGGCAGTTGCGTTTATATCCTGTAATCGGATATGCGGGCTCCAAGGAATATCGCGACATAGCAGCGTCCAGGCGTCATGCTCGCGCACCTAACCCGTGTAGTTTGATCCAAACAGACGGATTCTACCGTAATACAACGTGTAGAACCGTTTGTACGAGTGGCAGTTGCGTTTATATCCCGTAATCGGATATACGGGCTCCCAGGAATATCGCGACATAGCAGCGTCCAGGCCTCATGCTCGCGCACCTAACCCGTGTAGTTTGATGCAAACAGACGTATTCTAAAGTAATACAACGTGTAGGACCGTTTATACGCGTGGCAGTTGCGTCTATATCCTGTAATCGGATATATTGGCTCCGAGGCATATCGCGACATAGAAGCGTCCAGGCGTCATGCTCGCGCACCTAACCCGTGTAGTTTGATGCAAACAGACGGATTCTATCGTAATACAACGTGTAGGACCGTTTGTACGAGTGGCAGTTGCGTTTACATCCTGTAATTGGATATACGGGCTCCAAGGAATATCGCGACATAGAAGCGTCCAGGCGTCATGCTCGCGCACCTAACCCGTGTAGTTTGATGCAAACAGACGGATTCTACCGGAATACAACGTGTAGAACCGTTTGTACGAGTGGCAGTTGCGGTTATATCCTGTAATCGGATATAGGGGCTCCCAGGCATATCGCGGCATAGAAGCGTCCAGGCGTCATGCTCGCGCACGTAACCCGTGTAGTTTGATGCAAACAGACGGATTCTACCGTAATACAACGTGTGGGACCGTTTATACGAGTGGCCGTTGCGTTTATATCCAGTAATCGGATATATGGGCTCCCAGGCATATCGCGACATAGAAGCGTCCAGGCCTCATGCTCGCGCACGTGACCCGTATAGTTTCATGCAAACATTCGGATTCTACCGTAATAAAACGTGTAGGGCCATTTGTACGAGTGGCAGTTGCGTTTATATCCTGTAATCGGATATACGGGCTCCAAGGAATATCGCGACATAGCAGCGTCCAGGCGTCATGCTCGCGCACCTAACCCGTGTAGTTTGATCCAAACAGACGGATTCTACCGTAATACAACGTGTAGAACCGTTTGTACGAGTGGCAGTTGCGTTTATATCCCGTAATCGGATATACGGGCTCCAAGGAATATCGCGACATAGCAGCGTCCAGGCGTCATGCTCGCGCACCTAACCCGTGTAGTTTGATCCAAACAGACGGATTCTACCGTAATACAACGTGTGGAACCGTTTATACGAGTGGCAGTTGCGTTTGTATCCTGTAATCGGATATATGGGCTCCCAGGAATATCGCGACATAGAAGGGTCCAGGCGTCATGCTCGCGCACCTAACCTGTGTAGTTTGATGCAAACAGACGTATTCTAAAGTAATACAACGTGTAGGACCGTTTATACGCGTGGCAGTTGCGTCTATATCCTGCAATCGGATATATTGGCTCCGAGGCATATCGCGACATAGAAGCGTCCAGGCGTCATGCTCGCGCACCTAGCCCGTGTAGTTTGATGCAAACAGACGGATTCTACCGTAATAAAACGTGTAGAAACGTCTGTACGAGTGACAGTTGCGTTTATATCCTGTAATCGGATATAGGGGCTCCCAGGCATATCGCGGCATAGAAGCGTCCAGGCGTCATGCTCGCGCACCTAACCTGTGTAGTTTGATGCAAACAGACGTATTCTAAAGTAATACAACGTGTAGAACCGTTTATACGAGTGGCAGTTGCGTTTATATCCTGTAATCGGATATATGAGCTCCCAGGCGTATCGCGGCATAGAAGCGTCCAGGCGTCGTGCTCGCGCACCTAACCTGTGTAGTGTGATGCAAACAGGCGTATTCTAAAGTAATACAACGTGTAGGACCGTTTATACGAGTGGCAGTTGCGTTTATATCCTGTAATCGAATATATGGGCTCCCAGGCATATCGCGGCATAGAACCGTCCAGGCGTCATGCTCGCGCACGTAACCCGTGTAGTTTGATGCAAGCAGACGGATTCTACCGTAATACAACGTGTGGGACCGTTTATACGAGTGGCAGTTGCGTTTATATCCTGCAATCGGATATATGGGCTCCCAGGCATATCGCGACATAGAAGCGTCCAGGCCTCATGCTCGCGCACCTAACCCGTGTAGTTTGATGCAAACAGACGTATTCTAAAGTAATACAACGTGTAGGACCGTCTATACGCGTGGCAGTTGCGTCTATATCCTGTAATCGGATATATTGGCTCCGAGGCATATCGCGACATAGAAGCGTCCAGGCGTCATGCTCGCGTACCTAACCCGTGTAGTTTGATGCAAACAGACGGATTCTACCGTAATACAACGTGTAGGACCGTTTGTACGAGTGGCAGTTGCGTTTACATCCTGTAATTGGATATACGGGCTCCAAGGAATATCGCGACATAGAAGCGTCCAGGCGTCATGCTCGCGCACCTAACCCGTGTAGTTTGATGCAAACAGACGGATTCTACCGTAATAGAACGTGTAGAACTGTTTATACGAGTGGCAGTTGCGTTTATATCCTGTAATCGGATATATTGGCTCCGAGGCATATCGCGACATAGAAGCGTCCAGGCGTCATGCTCGCGCACCCAGCCCGTGTAGTTTGATGCAAACAGACGGATTCTACCGTAATACAACGTGTAGAACCGTTTGTACGAGTGGCAGTTGCGGTTATATCCTGTAATCGGATATAGGGGCTCCCAGGCATATCGCGGCATAGAAGCGTCCAGGCGTCATGCTCGCGCACGTAACCCGTGTAGTTTGATGCAAACAGACGGATTCTACCGTAATACAACGTGTGGGACCGTTTATACGAGTGGCCGTTGCGTTTATATCCAGTAATCGGATATATGGGCTCCCAGGCATATCGCGACATAGAAGCGTCCAGGCCTCATGCTCGCGCACGTGACCCGTATAGTTTCATGCAAACATTCGGATTCTACCGTAATAAAACGTGTAGGGCCATTTGTACGAGTGGCAGTTGCGTTTATATCCTGTAATCGGATATGCGGGCTCCAAGGAATATCGCGACATAGCAGCGTCCAGGCGTCATGCTCGCGCACCTAACCCGTGTAGTTTGATCCAAACAGACGGATTCTACCGTAATACAACGTGTAGAACCGTTTGTACGAGTGGCAGTTGCGTTTATATCCCGTAATCGGATATACGGGCTCCAAGGAATATCGCGACATAGCAGCGTCCAGGCCTCATGCTCGCGCACCTAACCCGTGTAGTTTGATGCAAACAGACGTATTCTAAAGTAATACAACGTGTAGGACCGTTTACACGCGTGGCAGTTGCGTCTATATCCTGTAATCGGATATATTGGCTCCGAGGCATATCGCGACATAGAAGCGTCCAGGCGTCATGCTCGCGCACCTAACCCGTGTAGTTTGATGCAAACAGACGGATTCTACCGTAATACAACGTGTAGGACCGTTTGTACGAGTGGCAGTTGCGTTTACATCCTGTAATTGGATATACGGGCTCCAAGGAATATCGCGACATAGAAGCGTCCAGGCGTCATGCTCGCGCACCTAACCCGTGTAGTTTGATGCAAACAGACGGATTCTACCGTAATAGAACGTGTAGAACCGTTTATGCGAGTGGCAGTTGCGTTTATATCCTGTAATCGGATATATTGGCTCCGAGGCATATCGCGACATAGAAGCGTCCAGGCGTCATGCTCGCGCACCCAGCCCGTGTAGTTTGATGCAAACAGACGGATTCTACCGGAATACAACGTGTAGAACCGTTTGTACGAGTGGCAGTTGCGTTTATATCCTGTAATCGGATATATTGGCTCCGAGGCATATCGCGACATAGAAGCGTCCAGGCGTCATGCTCGCGCACCTAACCCGTGTAGTTTGATGCAAACAGACGGATTCTACCGTAATACAACGTGTAGGACCGTTTGTACGAGTGGCAGTTGCGTTTACATCCTGTAATTGGATATACGGGCTCCAAGGAATATCGCGACATAGAAGCGTCCAGGCGTCATGCTCGCGCACCTAACCCGTGTAGTTTGATGCAAACAGACGGATTCTACCGTAATAGAACGTGTAGAACCGTTTATGCGAGTGGCAGTTGCGTTTATATCCTGTAATCGGATATATTGGCTCCGAGGCATATCGCGGCATAGAAGCGTCCAGGCGTCATGCTCGCGCACGTAACCCGTGTAGTTTGATGCAAACAGACGGATTCTACCGTAATACAACGTGTGGGACCGTTTATACGAGTGGCCGTTGCGTTTATATCCAGTAATCGGATATATGGGCTCCCAGGCATATCGCGACATAGAAGCGTCCAGGCCTCATGCTCGCGCACGTGACCCGTATAGTTTCATGCAAACATTCGGATTCTACCGTAATAAAACGTGTAGGGCCATTTGTACGAGTGGCAGTTGCGTTTATATCCTGTAATCGGATATACGGGCTCCAAGGAATATCGCGACATAGCAGCGTCCAGGCGTCATGCTCGCGCACCTAACCCGTGTAGTTTGATCCAAACAGACGGATTCTACCGTAATACAACGTGTAGAACCGTTTGTACGAGTGGCAGTTGCGTTTATATCCCGTAATCGGATATACGGGCTCCAAGGAATATCGCGACATAGCAGCGTCCAGGCGTCATGCTCGCGCACCTAACCCGTGTAGTTTGATCCAAACAGACGGATTCTACCGTAATACAACGTGTGGAACCGTTTATACGAGTGGCAGTTGCGTTTGTATCCTGTAATCGGATATATGGGCTCCCAGGAATATCGCGACATAGAAGGGTCCAGGCGTCATGCTCGCGCACCTAACCTGTGTAGTTTGATGCAAACAGACGTATTCTAAAGTAATACAACGTGTAGGACCGTTTATACGCGTGGCAGTTGCGTCTATATCCTGCAATCGGATATATTGGCTCCGAGGCATATCGCGACATAGAAGCGTCCAGGCGTCATGCTCGCGCACCTAGCCCGTGTAGTTTGATGCAAACAGACGGATTCTACCGTAATAAAACGTGTAGAAACGTCTGTACGAGTGACAGTTGCGTTTATATCCTGTAATCGGATATATGGGCTCCCAGGCATATCGCGACATAGAAGCGTCCAGGCCTCATGCTCGCGCACCTAACCCGTGTAGTTTGATGCAAACAGACGTATTCTAAAGTAATACAACGTGTAGGACCGTTTATACGCGTGGCAGTTGCGTCTATATCCTGTAATCGGATATATTGGCTCCGAGGCATATCGCGACATAGAAGCGTCCAGGCGTCATGCTCGCGCACCTAACCCGTGTAGTTTGATGCAAACAGACGGATTCTACCGTAATACAACGTGTAGGACCGTTTGTATGAGTGGCAGTTGCGTTTACATCCTGTAATTGGATATACGGGCTCCAAGGAATATCGCGACATAGAAGCGTCCAGGCGTCATGCTCGCGCACCTAACCCGTGTAGTTTGATGCAAACAGACGGATTCTACCGTAATAGAACGTGTAGAACCGTTTATACGAGTGGCAGTTGCGTTTATATCCTGTAATCGGATATATTGGCTCCGAGGCATATCGCGACATAGAAGCGTCCAGGCGTCATGCTCGCGCACCCAGCCCGTGTAGTTTGATGCAAACAGACGGATTCTACCGTAATACAACGTGTAGAACCGTTTGTACGAGTGGCAGTTGCGGTTATATCCTGTAATCGGATATAGGGGCTCCCAGGCATATCGCGGCATAGAAGCGTCCAGGTGTCATGCTCGCGCACGTAACCCGTGTAGTTTGATGCAAACAGACGGATTCTACCGTAATACAACGTGTGGGAATACGAGTGGCCGTTGCGTTTATATCCAGTAATCGGATATATGGGCTCCCAGGCATATCGCGACATAGAAGCGTCCAGGCCTCATGCTCGCGCACGTGACCCGTATAGTTTCATGCAAACATTCGGATTCTACCGTAATAAAACGTGTAGGGCCATTTGTACGAGTGGCAGTTGCGTTTATATCCTGTAATCGATATGCGGGCTCCAAGGAATATCGCGACATAGCAGCGTCCAGGCGTCATGCTCGCGCACCTAACCCGTGTAGTTTGATCCAAACAGACGGATTCTACCGTAATACAACGTGTAGAACCGTTTTGTACGAGTGGCAGTTGCGTTTATATCCCGTAATCGGATATACGGGCTCCAAGGAATATCGCGACATAGCAGCGTCCAGGCCTCATGCTCGCGCACCTAACCCGTGTAGTTTGATGCAAACAGACGTATTCTAAAGTAATACAACGTGTAGGACCGTTTACACGCGTGGCAGTTGCGTCTATATCCTGTAATCGGATATATTGGCTCCGAGGCATATCGCGACATAGAAGCGTCCAGGCGTCATGCTCGCGCACCTAACCCCGTGTAGTTTGATGCAAACAGACGGATTCTACCGTAATACAACGTGTAGGACCGTTTGTACGAGTGGCAGTTGCGTTTTACATCCTGTAATTGGATATACGGGCTCCAAGGAATATCGCGACATAGAAGCGTCCAGGCGTCATGCTCGCGCACCTAACCCGTGTAGTTTGATGCAAACAGACGGATTCTACCGTAATAGAACGTGTAGAAACCGTTTATGCGAGTGGCAGTTGCGTTTATATCCTGTAATCGGATATATTGGCTCCGAGGCATATCGCGACATAGAAGCGTCCAGGCGTCATGCTCGCGCACCCAGCCCGTGTAGTTTGATTGCAAACAGACGGATTCTACCGGAATACAACGTGTAGAACCGTTTGTACGAGTGGCAGTTGCGTTTATATCCTGTAATCGGATATATTGGCTCCGAGGCATATCGCGACATAGAAGCGTCCAGGCGTCATGCTCGCGCACCTAACCCGTGTAGTTTGATGCAAACAGACGGATTCTACCGTAATACAACGTGTAGGACCGTTTATGCGAGTGGCAGTTGCGTTTATATCCTGTAATCGGATATATTGGCTCCGAGGCATATCGCGGCATAGAAGCGTCCAGGCGTCATGCTCGCGCACGTAACCCGTGTTAGTTTGATGCAAAACAGACGGATTCTACCGTAATACAACGTGTGGGACCGTTTATACGAGTGGCCGTTGCGTTTATATCCAGTAATCGGATATATGGGCTCCCAGGCATATCGCGACATAGAAGCGTCCAGGCCTCATGCTCGCGCACGTGACCCGTATAGTTTCATGCAAAACATTCGGATTCTACCGTAATAAAACGTGTAGGGCCATTTGTACGAGTGGCAGTTGCGTTTATATCCTGTAATCGGATATACGGGCTCCAAGGAATATCGCGACATAGCAGCGTCCAGGCGTCATGCTCGCGCACCTAACCCGTGTAGTTTGATCCAAACAGACGGATTCTACCGTAATACAACGTGTAGAACCGTTTGTACGAGTGGCAGTTGCGTTTATATCCCGTAATCGGATATACGGGCTCCAAGGAATATCGCGACATAGCAGCGTCCAGGCGTCATGCTCGCGCACCTAACCCGTGTAGTTTGATCCAAACAGACGGATTCTACCGTAATACAACGTGTGGAACCGTTTATACGAGTGGCAGTTGCGTTTGTATCCTGTAATCGGATATATGGGCTCCCAGGAATATCGCGACATAGAAGGGTCCAGGCGTCATGCTCGCGCACCTAACCTGTGTAGTTTGATGCAAACAGACGTATTCTAAAGTAATACAACGTGTAGGACCGTTTATACGCGTGGCAGTTGCGTCTATATCCTGCAATCGGATATATTGGCTCCGAGGCATATCGCGACATAGAAGCGTCCAGGCGTCATGCTCGCGCACCTAGCCCGTGTAGTTTGATGCAAACAGACGGATTCTACCGTAATAAAACGTGTAGAAACGTCTGTACGAGTGACAGTTGCGTTTATATCCTGTAATCGGATATATGGGCTCCCAGGCATATCGCGACATAGAAGCGTCCAGGCCTCATGCTCGCGCACCTAACCCGTGTAGTTTGATGCAAACAGACGTATTCTAAAGTAATACAACGTGTAGGACCGTTTATACGCGTGGCAGTTGCGTCTATATCCTGTAATCGGATATATTGGCTCCGAGGCATATCGCGACATAGAAGCGTCCAGGCGTCATGCTCGCGCACCTAACCCGTGTAGTTTGATGCAAACAGACGGATTCTACCGTAATACAACGTGTAGGACCGTTTGTATGAGTGGCAGTTGCGTTTACATCCTGTAATTGGATATACGGGCTCCAAGGAATATCGCGACATAGAAGCGTCCAGGCGTCATGCTCGCGCACCTAACCCGTGTAGTTTGATGCAAACAGACGGATTCTACCGTAATAGAACGTGTAGAACCGTTTATACGAGTGGCAGTTGCGTTTATATCCTGTAATCGGATATATTGGCTCCGAGGCATATCGCGACATAGAAGCGTCCAGGCGTCATGCTCGCGCACCCAGCCCGTGTAGTTTGATGCAAACAGACGGATTCTACCGTAATACAACGTGTAGAACCGTTTGTACGAGTGGCAGTTGCGGTTATATCCTGTAATCGGATATAGGGGCTCCCAGGCATATCGCGGCATAGAAGCGTCCAGGTGTCATGCTCGCGCACGTAACCCGTGTAGTTTGATGCAAACAGACGGATTCTACCGTAATACAACGTGTGGGACCGTTTATACGAGTGGCCGTTGCGTTTATATCCAGTAATCGGATATATGGGCTCCCGGGCATATCGCGACATAGAAGCGTCCAGGCCTCATGCTCGCGCACGTGACCCGTATAGTTTCATGCAAACATGCGGATTCTACCGTAATAAAACGTGTAGGGCCATTTGTACGAGTGGCAGTTGCGTTTATATCCTGTAATCGGATATACGGGCTCCAAGGAATATCGCGACATAGCAGCGTCCAGGCGTCATGCTCGCGCACCTAACCCGTGTAGTTTGATCCAAACAGACGGATTCTACCGTAATACAACGTGTAGAACCGTTTGTACGAGTGGCAGTTGCGTTTATATCCCGTAATCGGATATACGGGCTCCAAGGAATATCGCGACATAGCAGCGTCCAGGCGTCATGCTCGCGCACCTAACCCGTGTAGTTTGATCCAAACAGACGGATTCTACCGTAATACAACGTGTGGAACCGTTTATACGAGTGGCAGTTGCGTTTGTATCCTGTAATCGGATATATGGGCTCCCAGGAATATCGCGACATAGAAGCGTCCAGGCGTCATGCTCGCGCACCTAACCTGTGTAATTCGATGCAAACAGACGTATTCTACCGTAATACAACGTGTAGGACCGTTTATACGCGTGGCAGTTGCGTCTATATCCTGTAATCGGATATATTGGCTCCGAGGCATATCGCGACATAGGAGCGTCCAGGCGTCATGCTCGCGCACCTAGCCCGTGTAGTTTGATGCAAACAGACGGATTCTACCGTAATACAACGTGTAGAACCGTTTGTACGAGTGGCAGTTGCGTTTATATCCTGTAATCGGATATACGGGCTCCCAGGCATATCGCGACATAGAAGCGTCCAGGCGTCATGCTCGCGCACATAACCCGTGTAGTTTCATGCAAACAGACGGATTCTACAGTAATACAACGTGTAGAACCGTTTAAACGAGTGGCAGTTGCGTTTATATCCTGTAATCGGATATATGAGCTCCCAGGCGTATCGCGGCATAGAAGCGTCCAGGCGTCATGCTCGCGCACCTAACCTGTGTAGTGTGATGCAAACAGGCGTATTCTAAAGTAATACAACGTGTAGGACCGTTTATACGAGTGGGAGTTGCGTTTATATCCTGTAATCGAATATATGGGCTCCCAGGCATATCGCGGCATAGAACCGTCCAGGCGTCATGCTCGCGCACGTAACCCGTGTAGTTTGATGCAAACAGACGGATTCTACCGTAATACAACGTGTGGGACCGTTTATACGAGTGGCAGTTGCGTTTATATCCTGCAATCGGATATATGGGCTCCCAGGCATATCGCGACATAGAAGCGTCCAGGCCTCATGCTCGCGCACCTAACCCGTGTAGTTTGATGCAAACAGACGTATTCTAAAGTAATACAACGTGTAGGACCGTTTATACGCGTGGCAGTTGCGTTTATATCCTGTAATCGGATATATTGGCTCCGAGGCATATCGCGACATAGAAGCGTCCAGGCGTCATGCTCGCGCACCCAGCCCGTGTAGTTTGATGCAAACAGACGGATTCTACCGTAATACAACGTGTAGAACCGTTTGTACGAGTGGCAGTTGCGGTTATATCCTGTAATCGGATATAGGGGCTCCCAGGCATATCGCGGCATAGAAGCGTCCAGGCGTCATGCTCGCGCACGTAACCCGTGTAGTTTGATGCAAACAGACGGATTCTACCGTAATACAACGTGTGGGACCGTTTATACGAGTGGCCGTTGCGTTTATATCCAGTAATCGGATATATGGGCTCCCAGGCATATCGCGACATAGAAGCGTCCAGGCCTCATGCTCGCGCACGTGACCCGTATAGTTTCATGCAAACATTCGGATTCTACCGTAATAAAACGTGTAGGGCCATTTGTACGAGTGGCAGTTGCGTTTATATCCTGTAATCGGATATGCGGGCTCCAAGGAATATCGCGACATAGCAGCGTCCAGGCGTCATGCTCGCGCACCTAACCCGTGTAGTTTGATCCAAACAGACGGATTCTACCGTAATACAACGTGTAGAACCGTTTGTACGAGTGGCAGTTGCGTTTATATCCCGTAATCGGATATACGGGCTCCAAGGAATATCGCGACATAGCAGCGTCCAGGCCTCATGCTCGCGCACCTAACCCGTGTAGTTTGATGCAAACAGACGTATTCTAAAGTAATACAACGTGTAGGACCGTTTATACGCGTGGCAGTTGCGTCTATATCCTGTAATCGGATATATTGGCTCCGAGGCATATCGCGACATAGAAGCGTCCAGGCGTCATGCTCGCGCACCTAACCCGTGTAGTTTGATGCAAACAGACGGATTCTACCGTAATACAACGTGTAGGACCGTTTGTACGAGTGGCAGTTGCGTTTACATCCTGTAATTGGATATACGGGCTCCAAGGAATATCGCGACATAGAAGCGTCCAGGCGTCATGCTCGCGCACCTAACCCGTGTAGTTTGATGCAAACAGACGGATTCTACCGGAATACAACGTGTAG
Organism: Trypoxylon attenuatum; assembly: GCA_963989405.1. Lineage (NCBI taxonomy): Eukaryota > Metazoa > Arthropoda > Insecta > Hymenoptera > Crabronidae > Trypoxylon > Trypoxylon attenuatum. The sequence continues at coordinate 4,828 of CAXDIT010000158.1, read as the reverse complement.
AACCGTTTGTACGAGTGGCAGTTGCGGTTATATCCTGTAATCGGATATAGGGGCTCCCAGGCATATCGCGGCATAGAAGCGTCCAGGCGTCATGCTCGCGCACGTAACCCGTGTAGTTTGATGCAAACAGACGGATTCTACCGTAATACAACGTGTGGGACCGTTTATACGAGTGGCCGTTGCGTTTATATCCAGTAATCGGATATATGGGCTCCCAGGCATATCGCGACATAGAAGCGTCCAGGCCTCATGCTCGCGCACGTGACCCGTATAGTTTCATGCAAACATTCGGATTCTACCGTAATAAAACGTGTAGGGCCATTTGTACGAGTGGCAGTTGCGTTTATATCCTGTAATCGGATATACGGGCTCCAAGGAATATCGCGACATAGCAGCGTCCAGGCGTCATGCTCGCGCACCTAACCCGTGTAGTTTGATCCAAACAGACGGATTCTACCGTAATACAACGTGTAGAACCGTTTGTACGAGTGGCAGTTGCGTTTATATCCCGTAATCGGATATACGGGCTCCAAGGAATATCGCGACATAGCAGCGTCCAGGCGTCATGCTCGCGCACCTAACCCGTGTAGTTTGATCCAAACAGACGGATTCTACCGTAATACAACGTGTGGAACCGTTTATACGAGTGGCAGTTGCGTTTGTATCCTGTAATCGGATATATGGGCTCCCAGGAATATCGCGACATAGAAGGGTCCAGGCGTCATGCTCGCGCACCTAACCTGTGTAGTTTGATGCAAACAGACGTATTCTAAAGTAATACAACGTGTAGGACCGTTTATACGCGTGGCAGTTGCGTCTATATCCTGCAATCGGATATATTGGCTCCGAGGCATATCGCGACATAGAAGCGTCCAGGCGTCATGCTCGCGCACCTAGCCCGTGTAGTTTGATGCAAACAGACGGATTCTACCGTAATAAAACGTGTAGAAACGTCTGTACGAGTGACAGTTGCGTTTATATCCTGTAATCGGATATAGGGGCTCCCAGGCATATCGCGGCATAGAAGCGTCCAGGCGTCATGCTCGCGCACCTAACCTGTGTAGTTTGATGCAAACAGACGTATTCTAAAGTAATACAACGTGTAGAACCGTTTATACGAGTGGCAGTTGCGTTTATATCCTGTAATCGGATATATGAGCTCCCAGGCGTATCGCGGCATAGAAGCGTCCAGGCGTCGTGCTCGCGCACCTAACCTGTGTAGTGTGATGCAAACAGGCGTATTCTAAAGTAATACAACGTGTAGGACCGTTTATACGAGTGGCAGTTGCGTTTATATCCTGTAATCGAATATATGGGCTCCCAGGCATATCGCGGCATAGAACCGTCCAGGCGTCATGCTCGCGCACGTAACCCGTGTAGTTTGATGCAAGCAGACGGATTCTACCGTAATACAACGTGTGGGACCGTTTATACGAGTGGCAGTTGCGTTTATATCCTGCAATCGGATATATGGGCTCCCAGGCATATCGCGACATAGAAGCGTCCAGGCCTCATGCTCGCGCACCTAACCCGTGTAGTTTGATGCAAACAGACGTATTCTAAAGTAATACAACGTGTAGGACCGTCTATACGCGTGGCAGTTGCGTCTATATCCTGTAATCGGATATATTGGCTCCGAGGCATATCGCGACATAGAAGCGTCCAGGCGTCATGCTCGCGTACCTAACCCGTGTAGTTTGATGCAAACAGACGGATTCTACCGTAATACAACGTGTAGGACCGTTTGTACGAGTGGCAGTTGCGTTTACATCCTGTAATTGGATATACGGGCTCCAAGGAATATCGCGACATAGAAGCGTCCAGGCGTCATGCTCGCGCACCTAACCCGTGTAGTTTGATGCAAACAGACGGATTCTACCGTAATAGAACGTGTAGAACTGTTTATACGAGTGGCAGTTGCGTTTATATCCTGTAATCGGATATATTGGCTCCGAGGCATATCGCGACATAGAAGCGTCCAGGCGTCATGCTCGCGCACCCAGCCCGTGTAGTTTGATGCAAACAGACGGATTCTACCGTAATACAACGTGTAGAACCGTTTGTACGAGTGGCAGTTGCGGTTATATCCTGTAATCGGATATAGGGGCTCCCAGGCATATCGCGGCATAGAAGCGTCCAGGCGTCATGCTCGCGCACGTAACCCGTGTAGTTTGATGCAAACAGACGGATTCTACCGTAATACAACGTGTGGGACCGTTTATACGAGTGGCCGTTGCGTTTATATCCAGTAATCGGATATATGGGCTCCCAGGCATATCGCGACATAGAAGCGTCCAGGCCTCATGCTCGCGCACGTGACCCGTATAGTTTCATGCAAACATTCGGATTCTACCGTAATAAAACGTGTAGGGCCATTTGTACGAGTGGCAGTTGCGTTTATATCCTGTAATCGGATATGCGGGCTCCAAGGAATATCGCGACATAGCAGCGTCCAGGCGTCATGCTCGCGCACCTAACCCGTGTAGTTTGATCCAAACAGACGGATTCTACCGTAATACAACGTGTAGAACCGTTTGTACGAGTGGCAGTTGCGTTTATATCCCGTAATCGGATATACGGGCTCCAAGGAATATCGCGACATAGCAGCGTCCAGGCCTCATGCTCGCGCACCTAACCCGTGTAGTTTGATGCAAACAGACGTATTCTAAAGTAATACAACGTGTAGGACCGTTTACACGCGTGGCAGTTGCGTCTATATCCTGTAATCGGATATATTGGCTCCGAGGCATATCGCGACATAGAAGCGTCCAGGCGTCATGCTCGCGCACCTAACCCGTGTAGTTTGATGCAAACAGACGGATTCTACCGTAATACAACGTGTAGGACCGTTTGTACGAGTGGCAGTTGCGTTTACATCCTGTAATTGGATATACGGGCTCCAAGGAATATCGCGACATAGAAGCGTCCAGGCGTCATGCTCGCGCACCTAACCCGTGTAGTTTGATGCAAACAGACGGATTCTACCGTAATAGAACGTGTAGAACCGTTTATGCGAGTGGCAGTTGCGTTTATATCCTGTAATCGGATATATTGGCTCCGAGGCATATCGCGACATAGAAGCGTCCAGGCGTCATGCTCGCGCACCCAGCCCGTGTAGTTTGATGCAAACAGACGGATTCTACCGGAATACAACGTGTAGAACCGTTTGTACGAGTGGCAGTTGCGTTTATATCCTGTAATCGGATATATTGGCTCCGAGGCATATCGCGACATAGAAGCGTCCAGGCGTCATGCTCGCGCACCTAACCCGTGTAGTTTGATGCAAACAGACGGATTCTACCGTAATACAACGTGTAGGACCGTTTGTACGAGTGGCAGTTGCGTTTACATCCTGTAATTGGATATACGGGCTCCAAGGAATATCGCGACATAGAAGCGTCCAGGCGTCATGCTCGCGCACCTAACCCGTGTAGTTTGATGCAAACAGACGGATTCTACCGTAATAGAACGTGTAGAACCGTTTATGCGAGTGGCAGTTGCGTTTATATCCTGTAATCGGATATATTGGCTCCGAGGCATATCGCGGCATAGAAGCGTCCAGGCGTCATGCTCGCGCACGTAACCCGTGTAGTTTGATGCAAACAGACGGATTCTACCGTAATACAACGTGTGGGACCGTTTATACGAGTGGCCGTTGCGTTTATATCCAGTAATCGGATATATGGGCTCCCAGGCATATCGCGACATAGAAGCGTCCAGGCCTCATGCTCGCGCACGTGACCCGTATAGTTTCATGCAAACATTCGGATTCTACCGTAATAAAACGTGTAGGGCCATTTGTACGAGTGGCAGTTGCGTTTATATCCTGTAATCGGATATACGGGCTCCAAGGAATATCGCGACATAGCAGCGTCCAGGCGTCATGCTCGCGCACCTAACCCGTGTAGTTTGATCCAAACAGACGGATTCTACCGTAATACAACGTGTAGAACCGTTTGTACGAGTGGCAGTTGCGTTTATATCCCGTAATCGGATATACGGGCTCCAAGGAATATCGCGACATAGCAGCGTCCAGGCGTCATGCTCGCGCACCTAACCCGTGTAGTTTGATCCAAACAGACGGATTCTACCGTAATACAACGTGTGGAACCGTTTATACGAGTGGCAGTTGCGTTTGTATCCTGTAATCGGATATATGGGCTCCCAGGAATATCGCGACATAGAAGGGTCCAGGCGTCATGCTCGCGCACCTAACCTGTGTAGTTTGATGCAAACAGACGTATTCTAAAGTAATACAACGTGTAGGACCGTTTATACGCGTGGCAGTTGCGTCTATATCCTGCAATCGGATATATTGGCTCCGAGGCATATCGCGACATAGAAGCGTCCAGGCGTCATGCTCGCGCACCTAGCCCGTGTAGTTTGATGCAAACAGACGGATTCTACCGTAATAAAACGTGTAGAAACGTCTGTACGAGTGACAGTTGCGTTTATATCCTGTAATCGGATATATGGGCTCCCAGGCATATCGCGACATAGAAGCGTCCAGGCCTCATGCTCGCGCACCTAACCCGTGTAGTTTGATGCAAACAGACGTATTCTAAAGTAATACAACGTGTAGGACCGTTTATACGCGTGGCAGTTGCGTCTATATCCTGTAATCGGATATATTGGCTCCGAGGCATATCGCGACATAGAAGCGTCCAGGCGTCATGCTCGCGCACCTAACCCGTGTAGTTTGATGCAAACAGACGGATTCTACCGTAATACAACGTGTAGGACCGTTTGTATGAGTGGCAGTTGCGTTTACATCCTGTAATTGGATATACGGGCTCCAAGGAATATCGCGACATAGAAGCGTCCAGGC
>CAXDIT010000157.1:0-123645 GCA_963989405.1 Trypoxylon attenuatum | reverse complement strand
TATAGGACCGTTTGTACGAGTGGCAGTTGCGTTTATATCCTGTAATCGGATATACTTGCTCCAAGGAATATCGCGACATAGAAGCGTCCAGGCGTCATGCTCGCGCACCTAACCCGTGTAGTATGATGCAAACAGACGGATTCTACAGCAATACAACGTGTAGGACCGTCTGTACGAGTGGCAGTTGCGTTTATATCCTGTAATCGGATATATTGGCTCCCAGGCATATCGCGACATAGAAGCGCCCAGGCGTCATGCTGGCGCATTTAACCCGTGTAGTTTGATGCAAACAGACGGATTCTACAGGAATACAACGTGTTGGACCGTCTGTACGAGTGGCAGTTGCGTTTATATCCTGTAATCGGATATATTGGCTCCCAGGCATATCGCGACGTAGAAGCGTCCAGGCGTCACGCTCGCGCACCTAGCCCGCGTAGTTTGATGCAAACAGACGGATTCTACCGTAATACAACGTGTAGAACCGGTTGTACGAGTGGCTGTTGCGTTTATATCCTGTAATCGGATATATGAGCTCCCAGGCGTATCGCGGCATAGAAGCGTCCAGGCGTCATGCTCGCGCACATAACCCGTGTAGTTTGATGCAAACAGACGGATTCTACCGTAATACAACGCGTAGGGCCGTTTGTACGAGTGGCAGTTGCGTGTATATCCTGTAATCGAATATATCGGCTCCCAGGAATATCGCGACATAGAAGCGTCCAGGCGTCATGCTCGCGCACGTAACCCGTGTAGTTTGATGCAAACAGACGGATTCCACCGTAATGAAACGTGTAGGACCGTTTGTACGAGTGGCACTTGCGTTTATATCCCGTAATCGGATATACGGGCTCCAAGGAATACCGCGACATAGAAGCGTCCAGGGTGTCATGCTCGCGCACCTAACCCGTGTAGTTTGATGCAAACAGACGGATTCTACCGTTATACAACGTGTAGGACCGTTTGTACGAATGGCAGTTGCGTTTATATCCTGTAATCGGATATACAGGCTCCAAGGAATATCGCGACATAGAAGCGTCCAGGCGTCATGCTCGCGCACCTAACCCGTGTAGTATGATGCAAACAGATGGATTCTACCGTAATACAACGTGTAGGACCGTTTGTACGAGTGGCAGTTGCGTTTATATCCTGAAATCGGATATATGGGCTCCCAGGCATATCGCGACATAGAAGCGTCCAGGCGTCATGCTCGCGCACGTAACCCGTGTAGTTTGATGCAAACAGACGGAATCTACCGTAATACACGCTGTAGGACCGTTGGTACGAGTGGCAGTTGCGTTTATATCCTGTAATCGGATATATGGGCTCCCAGGCATATCGCGACATAGAAGCGCCCAGGCGTCATGCTGGCGCATGTAACCCGTGTAGTTTGATGCAAACAGACGGATTCTACAGCAATACAACGTGTAGGACCGTCTGTACGAGTGGCAGTTGCGTTTATATCCTGTAATCGGATATATGAGCTCCCAGGCGTATCGCGGCATAGAAGCGTCCAGGCGTCATGCTCGCGCACATAACCCGTGTAGTTTGATGCAAACAGACGGATTCTACCGTAATACAACGCGTAGGGCCGTTTGTACGAGTGGCAGTTGCGTGTATATCCTGTAATCGAATATATGGGCTCCCAGGAATATTGCGACAAAGAAGCGTCCAGGCGTTATGCTCGCGCACGTAACCCGTGTAGTTTGATGCAAACAGACGGATTCCACCGTAATAAAACGTGTAGGACCGTTTGTACGAGTGGCAGTTGCGTTTATATCCTGTAATCGGATATACAGGCTCCAAGGAATATCGCGACATAGAAGCGTCCAGGCGTCATGCTCGCGCACCTAACTCGTGTAGTATGATGCAAACAGACGGATTCTACCGTAATACACGGTGTAGGACCGTTTGTACGAGTGGCAGTTGCGTGTATATCCTGTAATCGGATATACAGGCTCCAAGGAATATCGCGACATAGAAGCGTCCAGGCGTCATGCTCGCGCACGTAACCCGTGTAGTTTGATGCTAACAGACGGAATCTACCGTAATACACGCTGTAGGACCGTTCGTACGAGTGGCAGTTGCGTTTATATCCTGTAATCGGATATATGGGCTCCCAGGCATATCGCGACATAGAAGCGCCCAGGCGTCATGCTGGCGCACCTAACCCGTGTAGTTTGATGCAAACAGACGGATTCTAACGTAATAAAACGTGTAGGACCGTTTGTACGAGTGGCAGTTGCGTTTATATCCTGTAATCGGATATACGGGCTCCAAGGAATACCGCGACATAGAAGCGTCCAGGCGTCATGCTCGCGCACCTAACCCGTGTAGTATGATGCAAACAGACGGATTCTACCGTAATACACGGTGTAGGACCGTTTGTACGAGTGGCAGTTGCGTTTATATCCTGTAATCGGATATATGGGCTCCCAGGCATATCGCGACACAGAAGCGCCCAGGCGTCATGCTGGCGCACCTAGCCCGTGTAGTTTGATGCAAACAGACGGATTCTACCGTAATACAACGTGTAGAACCGTTTGTACGAGTGGCTGTTGCGTTTATATCCTGTAATCGGATATATGAGCTCCCAGGCGTATCGCGGCATAGAAGCGTCCAGGCGTCATGCTCGCGCACCTAACCCGTGTAGTATGATGCAAACAGACGGATTCTACCGTAATACACGGTGTAGGACCGTTTGTACGAGTGGCAGTTGCGTTTATATCCTGTAATCGGATATATGGGCTCCCAGGCATATCGCGACATAGAAGCGTCCAGGCGTCATGCTCGCGCACCTAACCCGTCTATTTTGATGCAAACAGACGGATTCTACCGTAATACAACGTGTAGGACCGTTTGTACGAGTGGCAGTTGCGTTTATATCCTGAAATCGGATATATTGTTGACGTCCCGAGGATGGTCGATCAGAGGGACGGCGAGCCGTCACCAATCTATCGCTCTGATCCCCAAGCGTGGTCGTTTTTTTCGGAAGATTGACCCGTTAAACTCTGGGATGGCCGATCAAGGACTCAGGTTGCCCTACGTCCATCTATCGTTCTGATCCCAGAGCGGTCGCTCTTCGCTGGGATACTATTGGTTCGCGCGGTCCGAAGGATGGTCGATCAATGGTTACGAATGCCCTAACCAATCTATCGCTCTGATCCCCCGGCCGCGGTAGCCTCCCAGATAATGCCTCTTTTCGGGTCAGTTGAATACTCTGAACTCTACCCTGGGACGAGGCGCTGTCGCGGCGACGGAAAGTACTAAAGCACGACCTACCTGTTTCAGGCTTCGGAGTTCAACGCTATGGAACTGTCGCTTACCTAGGGACTGACTGGAGCGGAGGACAGGATGTGATGAGGGTCTCCTTAGTACTACGAGATCTTTGGAGTCTACGCTCGCTTCTAAGGTAAGAATATGACTAATCCGACCATAGTTATAGGCAACGAGGGTATATTGAAAGTGCAAACATCAAACGTAAGTATTTTACTGAACAAACATACGGTGGTAAATATATGAGTAAATGCGTATATAAAGGTAAGTAATGAAAGGTAAGTATAAAGATATACATAAGTATAATGGTTAATACAAAAGGTAAGTATAATACTAAGTCAATCATAATAAGGTGAGTATATAAACGAATACAATATAAAAGGTAAGTATAAAATGTGAATATAAAGGTGAGTACAAAAGGTAAGTATATAGAATTAAGTCTAACCCGCTCGATTATAATTCGCTGATCACTACCGTCGAAGGCGGAGGGACGAACTCTAACGTGTGGTGAGTGGCCGAATCTATGAGCTCTGTAACTCGCGGATCGTTGACATTTAAAGTGGGCGGTTGCTCGCGGTTGGCCCTAGGTAATGGTATATAATAGAGTCCCGAAAATCCGGGGTATGAGGGCGGATCGGATCGCGGCTGCACCGTAGGTGGTTGGTCGCGAGCTACGTGGTGTATTCAGGGAGGAGCTCCAGAAGGGACCTCCTCGTCGTCGTCGCTCGACAAGTCAATTATTTCGATGGCGGGATTGAACTCCGAGATGTCATCGGAAGGATCGAAGTGAGTCGTAGCCCAAGCATCGCTAGTATTTGGATAGCGCGCAGAAAAATGGGCTAAATTATCCTAGACGGATCACACTCGGGGTGAACACGTACTAGGCGCGGCAATAATTTGGAAAGAGAGGATCTGTCTAATCTAATTTTAATCGTAGCTCCAAGCGTCGCTAATTAACCGAGTAGCGCGCACGCGGAGGAGCTAAATATTCGCGGCTGCATATTAACTATCATTGGGAATAGTAGGATTTGACCACTGTAATTGCTGACGTTTTCTATTATGATCGCGCCTTTGTTCGTTCGTGTGTCGCGATCGCTGTGCCTCGCGATTGAATTTAAATAGGTGGATCATCTTAGTTACTTTATTAATTAAGTTTCGGTATCGTTCTTATACAACTTGCGCATTCCACTCGCGTAATTATAACGATAAGTCGCGTTATTTCGTTCGCGTAATTGTAATAAGTCGCGTTAATTCACTCGCGTTATAGTAATAGTCGCATTAATTCACTCGCGTAATTGCAATGAGTCGCGTTAATTTGCTCGCATGGTTATAATAAATCGCGTTAAAGTCGAAGCTAGATCTCGCAGTAACTAAAGGTAAAAGGGGGATTCCTAAATTTACGTGGCAATACCACAGAGTCGCATCGAGAGTTCGCGGCCTAATATAAAATGTATTTGACTTACGTTGGAATTGGTTAGCAAGGCTTCAGTCCTTGGCTGGATAGAGGTGGCACAATGCACTGACTCGATCAACTAAGTCGCGATGTACTAGTCGAGAACTGACTCTGGAAGATACGTGTTGGCTGGTTGAACTCTCGATGTGAACTAACTTTGCGGCTGGCTCTCTGGAGCTCGTGAGCTCAGTCCCCACTTCGCGACGCGGCTCCGCGTGGAAGGGACAGCCAATAAGAGAGCGCGAGCGGTGGTGGGGGACTCCCACTCGGCGCTCGCTCTCACGCTTTTGCTCGGTGCAACGTCAGCAATCTCACGGCGAGACTGCAGGTGCTTATCTACTGCTCGAGTTATCGGATACTGCAGGTGCTAATCTACTGCTCGGGTTATCGGATACTGCAGGTGCTAATCTACTGCTCGGGTTATCGGAGACTGCACGTGTTAATCTACTGCTCGGGTTATCGGATACTGCAGGTGCTAATCTACTGCTCGGGTTATCGGATACTGCAGGTGCTAATCTACTGCTCGGGTTATCGGAGACTGCACGTGTTAATCTACATCCGTCAGCGGTTTCTCTCTCGTGAGAACGCACTACACTTGATATTCCCGTGGTAACTTATACTTTCTCGAGACACGTGGGTCGCGTATCGTTGTACGCAGTTAGTCTCGCAATTAATGAATATTCTGTACTCGTATTATTTTCGGTTGTCCCGTAATTATTTGCGGGTGTCCCGTAATTATTCTAACCTTATTATAATAGCGTCTTACTTAGTGTATTATTGGAGGATTCACGTTGCGACGGGCGAATCTTCGAGACGCGTGCGTCTCGCGTTGCGTTGTCAGGCGATCGTGTGCGCTTCGTTGCCGAGCGCACCCGAGCGACCTTTGTTTTTAGGGGAGAAGTGAGAGCTCGTGGACAAAGCGAGCAGTCCCAAGTTAGATACGTAAGGAAGAACACCGAGCGTCACGAGACCATTTCATTGTTTTAATAATAAATTGTGTGTGTGCATCAATATCCTTCCACCTCTTTATTTCATCCCTACATTATTACTTGGGGTGTGTTAGTAGAGTTATTCAAGAGGTGATTTAGAAAAGTTGGAATAGATTCTGGACTCGGTTCGTTAATTGTTGGGTTATGTTATGTTCGAGTGTTAATTGGGTTGGTTTATCGTCTGGGGGAAAAAATTTGACCGTAACTTGCGTGGGACGTAACACCTCCCCCCTTATCCAGAACGGACATCTAAGGGATGTTCGTTCGCTGAGTGTCGAGGGCGGTGAGTCTGTTGTAGCTCGTCGATGCTCATGCTTCGTTGCACGCGTGGTTGCATCCCGGCGTATTCCGGATTTGCGTCGAGAGTAGGTTCCGTTTTTCCAACGTTGGGTCTCGGTGTTTGCGTTTCCTTCTTCCGTAGTAAATGGTGGGTGACTGACCCCCAAACTGCTCCCAATAGGTAGATGCTCCATCCGTATGCGCCATGTAGCACGATTCCGTGTATCACCCTGGTGGTGTTTGGATTCTCCTTTTCAGAGTCGTGGCAATGATGACCGCCGCTGGCGTTGTCATTGGCATTTGTTGAACCGTGAGTCTATAAGTTCGGGGCAGTTATTCGATCCAATAGCTTAGGGATTGCATTGTAACGTATATCTAAATTTCGGTACTACAACCGGTAAAATTTTTCACGAATTAAGAAGGCATAATTTTTCATCAAAGTCTTTATTTTTCCCAAGTTACATATATCTTATTACTAGCATATAATATTGTTAAAATAGATGTTAATATTGTATCCCGACGACGAACCAAGGCTCCAGCGAAGAATCTGCGAAAAGAAGAAAAACCATTAGTAATATCAATTAGAAATGTTAATATGTAAAAGCTGAAAAGGAAAAGTAATGTAGAACGATAGAAAGTATGAAAGGAAGCTACAGCGATGCGAGAGAGCGGGAGATGTACAGCGTAGTACGATCAGCGAGCGACTGAGGAGCGCCAGCCAATCAGAGAGCAGCGCGGAGAACAACGAGCGCGAGGAGTATAAAAGTAGGAGCACGCGAGCTCTCATCGTCATTTATACGCCAACTGTTGCTGGGAGATTACACCAGTCATTTGTTGACCAACTATTGTCGGGAGCGCACGTCGGTCAGTCGTCATTTGTTCAGTTACCATTGCTGGGAGAGCACGTCGGTCAGACATTTACCACCGGGTCATTTGCTACTAAGTTGTCATTCGTAATCAGTCGTTGAAACAAGTCGCAGCACGTCAAGCAGTAATTTCGGAAGAGCCATTGTACAAAGGAGAAAGACGGGAGGTGTAAAGGTCAAGTCGAATACAAGTGTTCAAGTGAAGCCAGTGTATTTATTCAAATATAATCAGTCATTCTCATGACTAAAGTTCTGTAAAGGAACAAAAATACAAACCTCAACGTTCAATTAACAATTCGAAGGAATTGTTACGAAGCAGCATCCACTGACTATAGTCGATTGTGTGGACGAACGAGCCAGCGAGACGTAGTACAGCACGAGCAGCTTCAACCTGAAACAAAGGAGGCAGTAATTAAGAGAAGTCGACTGATCCAGTACAGACAAATCGATCTGTATCAAACGAAGCCAACGAAGCCAAGGAGAAGAAAGAGAAGAAACCCAAGGAGAAAATAATAGAAGAAGACGTAAAGTAAGAAAGGTAGTATAATCCCAAACCCGAAATATCCCGTCAAGAAAATTTAAAAAGGCTCTTCCTTCATTCCAACAAATTCCAAGCGACCAGCGGACCACTGCCAGTCGTTCCCGAATTGAAATTCTGTGTAGAGGACCACCGCTAACAGAACGTAGATTCTTCCTAGTCACACAAATTCTTTCCGAACTGCTTAAGGTGCGAGCTGCGCAGTTATCCAAATAACCTTGTACTGGAGAGAGGACCACCGCTCCCAGACAACAATAAATGACCAAACTTACCTTCACATTTTAGATGCCAAATCCTCATAGAGCCGGAAAGAAAGTAAAACAAAGAAGAGAAAAACGTGCATCCTATTCCGCGCTAAATCCAGAAATTAAATCAAATAATATTGAAAAGAAGAAGAAGAAGACTAGAAGGGCAGGGTGGAAAAATCAAATTAGGAGGATAGTACAAAGACGCGAACATATAGGAAAGGAGGAATACGATCCTTTATTGATAAATTTACTTTCAGAATATTCATACACAGATACAGATTTACAAACAGATAATTTCACATCAAATAATTCATTAGGAGAATATCTCGAACAGCTCGAAGTAAACAGCAAACCTGAAAATAAAGAAAGAGACGTTAATATTGTGAATACAAGTACAAGTATCAAAGTTACAGCAGAAACGGTAGTAGAAAGAAAGGAAGTACACAAAGTAGGGAGTAATAAGACTGAAAACTGTAAATGGAGATTAATTCCATTAGATATAGATTTAATAATATATCACAGCAAGATTCCGATTAATGATCCACGTAGAAACCGATATCTGCAAATTAGACAGCAAAGATTATATCCACTACCAGCATTAGACCCACGGAAAGTTTCTGCAACAGATAATCTGGAAAATAAGAAAGAAAGAATTAGTAAACGATATTCAGGTAACCTTAGTAATATTGAAGGAAATATCGAAGAATACGTACCGAGTTAGATTTCAGATAATAATCCACGAGTAACCTGCAAATAAGAATCGTATTAGAATTTAGAAATAAGAAGAAGCGTTATAATAAGTAATATTATAGAAGATTGTACAAAACTTACCTGAAGATTGTAAGCGAATATTAACACAAGCTTTTCCTCACCATAACATTGGACTCAGCAGAAGAAACGTAAACACAGAGAGAGATAGCAATACATCACAGTTCCTAGAACAGAAAGTAAATAAGTCAGCATAGAATATTCCTTGAATAAGAACATAAGAAGATAGAGATTGAAATTGAGAAACATTAGTTAATTGAGAATACTTACATAAAGAGATCCCAGTCGTACAGTTGAATAAGATATAGTTCCAAGTCTTCATAATCCACAGATACATAATTGATGTAGAATTTCCTTGCCAGAGAGATAGCATTATTAACCTGTAAAATATCAAACATTTATTCGAGGAGTAAACTGAGGCGAAGCAGAATAAACAGTAACGTCACATGAATATAATTGAGTACGTCTAGTCCTTACCTTATACTTACCTTTTGCAAACTTAACCTATACTTAATTGTTACTAAATACTTATATATTAACTTAATCCTAGATACTTACCTTGTATACTTACCTTTCAACACCCACATACTCTTACAGCCTTGACGCTCAGGAGACGCCTGTCAAACACAAATAATAGAGATTGATTAATACTTTGAATCAAAGATAGAGTTATAGATAGCAGTTTCAAATAAGTAAATAGAAGTGAGAGAAATAGATTAGAGATAGAAATTCAATATAAAGACCGAGTTAAATAAGATTAAAGTATACATAACCTTGCCACGCTGCATACATTCTCTCCTATTCTCTGGTAGCGTTGTTTCGTGATTTCGCTCGGCCACGGGAACACACACTATCACGTAGGTTAGAATCCACTTATTCGAGTCACTGTATGGTGCAGCTGGAACAGAATTTAAAGATAGATATTAATACACTCACAAACGTCACTTCACGACACGCATTCTCGAGAGTTAACCCTTTACTTACTAGTACGAAGATCCACAGTCAGGCGGCGCCACCGCGACGGAAATTAGATTGAGATGGTACTCGTCCACGTTGAAATCTGAAACATAGAAAAATCGATAAATTGATCAATACCCTTGAAATCCCATCCAAAATACCATATCCCGCCAATCTTGACGTAACAGTACAATGTTACACAACCAGAGTGCAATACGCCAACAGTGTGCCGAATTCGTGATAGCCTACATCGAGAAGAAAGGAGCGAAAAACTACTTTGGCCCTACAAAAGAACGATTGATTATCCACCTTGGCGGATTTTACAGCCAACAGTCGCCCAAGATATATTGGCTACAGACGAAATAGGTAACCCAGACTACAATGAAATCTTCGACGTGTCAATTCTAAGCAACTACCAAGCCTACGACATCATATACACTGCGGCATGCAAGACACCAGAAGGAGTAGCATCGGCACTTGTGACTGGAGAATCGACATACACCTGAAAATACGCAAATTCGTGCACGCAAACAACAGCTGAATTAAACACAATTTGGCAGGCACTACAGCATTCTCATCACTTCCACAAAAAGAAGCTGCTTATATGTACAGACTCAGAAGCAGCAATATCGCATCTAAAAGAATGTTATTCATCAGATCCGATCATTCAAGCAATCACAGAATTACGATACTATATGGAACAAAATAACTATCACATTACATTTGTACGCATACCAGCCGAAACCACAGTTAAAGGCGAAGGCACTGCCATAAGGGCGGCACGAAGTGCAATAACAAGTACAGACGAACACGAAACGGCTGTTAGACCGATAGATTATAGAATGCAAAACAAACAACGTATGAGAGAGATATGGCAATCGCAATGGTCAGCAGAGAATGCAAAATTGAAATTAGTACAGCCAAAGATCAGAAAATCTAAAATATATCGAGAACTTAACAAAAAAGATTCAATAGTATTAGCAAGATTACGTATAGGACACACAAGGTTGACACAGAAATACTTGATAGAAAATACGGATCGACCAATATGTACACAGTGTAACGAATATATTACAATTGAAGACATACTGACCACATGCAAAATATACGAAACTGCTAGACAACACCATCAACTCCACCCACAGCTCAGCACACTACTCGGTGAAAAAGTATCCGAAGTACGGAAAACATTTCAATTCTGCAAAGCCATAGGTATATACGAAGACATTTAACGCAGTACACAGCAGAAAGCACTCAAACTGAAATAGTACACACAAATAATACTTCAAAATTTGGCAAATCGGGTAGACAGGAAAAGCTAACACCTTAAGAGATTGGCATACAGCGAATGACCATAGCAGTTACCGCTGTATAATACAGATAGAGAGAGAGAGAATCGGACGTTTCAGTGAGAAGATAGCGTTTGTGGCCCAATGAAGCGATAAACTCCGATTCTAATGCGATTCCTGAGCCCGCGGTTGCTCCTGCGTGTTAGGGCTGTGTTCCGTTCGTCTTTTCACGTCCAAACACGCGAATTGAGCTTCGGTGAATGAAAATCGGACGTTTCAGTGAGGCGATAGCGTTTGTGGCACAGTAAAGCGATAAACTCCGATTGTATTGCGATTCCTGAGCCCGCGGTTGCTCCTGCATGTTAGGACTGTGTTCCGTTCGTCTTTTCACGTCAAAACGCGCGATTTAAGCTTTGGTGAATGAGAATCGGACGTTTGAGTGAGAAGATAGCGTTTGTGGCCCAATATAGCGATAAACTCCGATTCTATTGCGATTCCTGAGCTTGCGGTTGCTCCTGCGTGTTAGGGCTGTGTTCCGTTCGACGTTTCACGTCCAAACACGGGATTTAAGCTTTGGTGAATGAGAATCGGACGTTTCAGTGAGAAGATAGCGTTTGTGGCCCAATATAGCGATAAACTCCGATTCTATTGCGATTCCTGAGCTTGCGGTTGCTCCTGCGTGTTAGGGCTGTGTTCCGTTCGACGTTTCACGTCCAAACACGCGATTTAAGCTTCGGTGAATGAGAGTCGGACGTTGCAGTGAGAAGATAGCGTTTGTGGCCCAATAAAGCGATAAACTCCCATTGTATTGCGATTCCTGAGCCCGCGGTTGCTCCTGCGTGCTAGGACTGTGTTTCGTTCGTCTCTTTACGTCAAAGCACGCGATTTAAGCTTTGGTGAATGAGAACCGGACGTTTCAGTGAGAAGATAGCGTTTGTGGCCCAATATAGCGATAAACTCCGATTCTATTGCGATTCCTGAGCTTGCGGTTGCTCCTGCGTGTTAGGGCTGTGTTCCGTTCGTCTTTTCACGTCAAAACGCGCGATTTAAGCTTTGGTGAATGAGAATCGGACGTTGCAGTGAGAAGATAGCGTTTGTGGCCCAGTAAAGCGATAAACTCCGATTGTATTGCGATTCCTGAGCCCGCAATTGCTCCTGCATGTTAGGACTGTGTTCCGTTCGTCTTTTCACGTCAAAACGCGCGATTTAAGCTTTGGTGAATGAGAATCGGACATTTCAGTGAGAAGATAGCGTTTGTGGCCCAATATAGCGATAAACTCCGATTCTATTGCGATTCCTGAGCTTGCGGTTGCTCCTGCGTGTTAGGGCTGTGTTCCGTTCGTCTTTTCACGTCAAAACGCGCGATTTAAGCTTTGGTGAATGAGAATCGGACGTTGCAGTGAGAAGATAGCGTTTGTGGCCCAGTAAAGCGATAAACTCCGATTGTATTGCGATTCCTGAGCCCGCGGTTGCTCCTGCATGTTAGGACTGTGTTCCGTTCGTCTTTTCACGTCAAAACGCGCGATTTAAGCTTTGGTGAATGAGAATCGGACATTTCAGTGAGAAGATAGCGTTTCTGGCCCAATATAGCGATAAACTCCGATTGTATTGCGACTCCTGAGCCCGCGGTTGCTCCTGCGTGTTAGGACTGTGTTCCGTTCGACTTTTCACGTCTAAACACGCGATTTAAGCTTCGGTGAGTGAGAATCGGACGTTGCAGTGAGAAGATAGCGTTTGTGGCCCAATAAAGCGATAAACTCCGATTGTATTGCGATTCCTGATCCCGCGGTTGCTCCTGCGTGTTAGGGCTGTGTTCCGTTCGTCTCTTTACGTCAAAGCACGCGATTTAAGCTTTGGTGAATGAGAATCGGACGTTTCAGTGAGATGATAGCGTTTGTGGCCCAATCAAGCGATAAACTCCGATTCTAATGCGATTCCTGAGCCCGCGGTTGCTCCTGCGTGTTGGGACTGTGTTCCGTTCGTCTTTTCACGTCCAACACGCGAATTAAGCTTCAGTGAATAAAAATCGGACGTTGCAGTGAGAAGATAGCGTTTGTGGCCTAATAAAGCGATAAACTCCGATTGTATAGCGACTCCTAAGCCCGCGGTTGCTCCTGCGTGTTAGGAGTGTGTTCCGTTCGTCTCTTTACGTCAAAGCACGCGATTTAAGCTTTGATGAATGAGAATCGGACGTTGCAGTGAGAAGATGGCGTTTGTGGCCCAATGTAGCGATAAACTCCGATTGTATTGCGATTCCTGAGCCCGTGGTTGCTCCTGCCTGTTAGGACTGTGTTTCGTTCGTCTCTTTACGTCAAAGTGTTACGTCCTGGGTTGGATTTTTGGGTGAAATTGGACACTATAGGATTAATGGATGGGATAGAAACCGATTTATTATTATTTTATAAATGAATTTATGTTTCGGAACGTCTTCAAGGGAAAGTGGCTCCTGAATGGTTCAACGCCGCGGTTGGTGGATTCTACGCTTCCTATTGGCTCAGCAGCTTGCGCTAGCGGCACGAGCCTAGTTTGACACGACAGTGACGCTGCGGTCAGTTTACACGTACTAGATGACAGTTCTGGGCTTTCTACGATATTGTGTTATTGATTATTGAATATTTATCTGCTAATAGTGATTTAACATGGATTCTAACTCACGTGAAAAGGTGTACTCTCGTGGCCGAGCGAAATCACAGAGCAACCCGATCAGAGAATGAGAGAGAATATATTGAATCCGAGCAGCGTGGCAAGAATTGGTAAGTACTCTATTCATTACTTCAATTTTAATATTTTCCTTTCGATCTCTACTACTACTACTATCAATCTGTTCTATTGTAACGTCAAGAGGTGCTAGAACCTCCAAAAATTTTTCGCGAATTTCGATGTTCAGAAAATTATTCTTTATTAATTATTATTCGTTACAATTTCATATAATTATATTATTAGCGTTAGAATTTAAGAATACTACCGTCGGAATCCTCGCAGAAAGAGCTCAGCAAATACCTGGAACATAAGAAACGAATCAGTTTATTAGGGAATACTGTGAATCTAAAACTAAATGTAAGAACCTTAATCTATAATTCCAACGAAATAGCGATCGAGGATTAACGCAAGAACAGCGAGCGGGAGAAGGCAGCGGAATTTGAGCGCGAAGCGAACGAGTTTAAGAGGGAAATAAGCGAACGAATAGCATGCGAGAAAGATTCGAGTAGGAGAACGCGAGAACCAATTAGACGACTAGTAACGAAAATTTGGAAGGAGAGTATGGAGAGTCTCACGAGAAGTCAGAACAAGCTGAGAGTCTGAAACAAGCAGTTCGGATAGACAGTTCAACAGTCGAGGAGTAACAGTCAGTAAGAGTCTTAGACGAGCAGTTCGGATAGACAGTTCAACAGTCGACGAGTAACAGTCAGCAAGAGTCAGTCAGTAACAGTCGTAGCGAAAAGAAAAGTCTTATCAGAAGTGTAGAAAGAGTCGCGAACAAAGAGTCGAAAGATAGTCGGAAGTAATAGAGTTCAGTTCGCATTCAACGTTCAACTGCCTTCGAAATCAAACGAGTAATATAAGGAAAAGTTGTAACGTGTATTTTCTATTCGAACACTAATCAAGTGCAAAGTTAAAACAAGAAGCTACGATTTATTCAAATCAGTCATTCTCATGACTACACTGATCCTCACCACATATTAGAAGGAAGTCTCTCGAGATTCACTGCCATCGACGATCACCCGCAACAACTCCATTGGATCCACGGAAGAAGAAGGACGACTGAGCAGATAGTGCAGCCTTTCATGGTCAACAGGACGATCCACTTCTACGAAGCAGATTCCAACACGGAGCCAGTTCGCAATCGTTCGAGAAGCCAAGCAGAGTGAGAAGAGAAAGAGAATTGACGAGACGAGCTGAAAACAAATAATTCCCTGTGAGTATAGTCCTATCCCGAGATATCCTTTCAATAAAAATTAATAAAGCTCTTCCTTTCAAAATTCCAAATACTTCCAAGCAACTAGCGGACCTCTGCCGGTTGTTCCCGAATTTCTATTTTATGTGAGAGGACAGCCGCTCGATATAATAAAATTCATCCTTTCATTAATCTAAATTGTTTCTCCACTTTCCAAATTATTGTGCGTAGAGAGGACCACCGCTCACTCGCAATTTACCTACCAAACAATTTCCCAATGTCATCCAATGCCTAATAAGAACAGAGCCGGAAATAAACTCAAAGAGAGAAGAAAGAAGAATCAAACATCCTATCTCGCGATAAATTCAATTAATAAAACTAAAGCGAAAACTAGAAGGGAAGGAAGGAAAAATCAAGTGAGACGAGTAGCAACAAATTACCGTAGTTCGGGAAAAATAGAATTTCATTCTTTATTAGATTTAAAGGATACAGAGTTTACAGAGTCTAAGTACAGTAATTATAATAACATCGATAATAATAATAATAAGGAAGTACAGGATATTAAGGTAGATACTGCAACAGTCGAAGATAGGACACCTGGAAAAGAAACCACATGTAAATGGGAATTGAAACCATTAGAATTAAGTAATATTATTTATCCTGCAAATATTCCAATCGGCGATCCTCGTAGGAACAGGTATATTGAAGTTAGGAGACAAAAGTTATATCCTCTGCTATCGTTGAGTCCATATCCAGAAAGGGCAGCAGGAAATCTAAAATACCAGAGAGGAAAAATTAGTAAGAGTAATAGTGAAAAGTCAGAAGGAATAATTGAGGAGTACGAGCCGCAAATTCATAATTAGAATAATAAGAAATCGAGAAATATTAACGTGCGAAACATAGATATAATTTGATGCAGAGAAAAGGAACCATTCACGCGTGGAATAATAATTAGAAATCGAAATACATTGATAGAGGCGAGAGAAAGGTTTAAGAGAGAGATTACGTACCAAATCAAATCCTAAATCCAATAATAAATAGTCCAGGAGATAGATGCGTAGAAGTAAATAGCAGTAGAGAGCCAGCGTAAGCCTCTATGAGCGAATATTAATCTGAAACCAAAGAAGAGATTGTACAGTATCATATAATTCAAGCAACGTAACGAGAAGAATTGTAAATATCAAGAAGAGAATCAAGAGGAGAAATATGTAATATAGCTTGTAAGAAATTAGATTTACTCACCAAGGTCCCCGAGTCCAGTAATTCACTATTCGCGGAGAGTCAGCGTAAGTAGTAACCTAAAATAAGCGACA
The DNA here is from genome assembly GCA_963989405.1 of Trypoxylon attenuatum. NCBI lineage: Eukaryota > Metazoa > Arthropoda > Insecta > Hymenoptera > Crabronidae > Trypoxylon > Trypoxylon attenuatum. The sequence continues at coordinate 107,777 of CAXDIT010000157.1, read as the reverse complement.
AAAACATTAGAAATGGAGAAGTAATATTAATAATCAGAAAGGAGAAAGAGTCGAATAGAAAGTATATAGAATAAGAGATAGAGATAGGAGTTGAAATTATTTAAGAACCTTTACTTACCAAATTTCACTAGTCGCAGCGAAGACTGCTCCAGTATTCGTAAACCAGACGATTGTAGCCATCACGTATTCGTGTACCTGAAATATAGAAAGACAAGAATGAGTATTTATGCATAGGAGAATAAAAGTCCATATACTTACCTTCCATTACTTACCTTAAGAGAGTCCTAACCTAACTTAATTGTTCCTAAGTCTTAATAACTAATTTATTCTAAAATACTTACCTTCATACTTACCTCAATTCATACCCACATAGTCCTTAGCCTTCCAATACGTAATCCAGGAGAAGAGGTTACCTGTCAACAAGAGGAGGTAAACATTAGGTTAATAGAGATTTTATTAACAAGGGAAAGATTAACGTGATAGTAGATTAAAGTGACAGATTAAAGTGATAGAACAGATTGATAGTAGTAGTAGTAGAGATCGAAAGGAAAATATTAAAATTGAAGTAATGAATAGGGTACTTACCAATTCTTGCCACGCTGCTCGGATTTAATATATTCTCTCTCATTCTCTGATCGTGTTGCTCTGTGATTTCGCTCGGCCACGAGAGTACACCTTTTCACGTGAGTTAGAATCCATGTTAAATCACTATTAGCAGATAAATATTCAATAATCAATAACACAATATCGTAGATAGTCCAGAACTGTCACTTAGTACGTGTAAACTGACCGCAGCGTCACTGTCGTGTCAAACTAGGCTCGTGCCGCTAGCGCAAGCTGCTGAGCCAATAGGAAGCGTAGAATCCACCAACCGCGGCGTTGAACCAATCAGGAGCCACTTTCCCTTGAAGACGTTCTGAAACATAAATTCATTTATAAATTAATAATAAATCGGTTTCTATCCCATCCATTAATCCTATAGTGTCCAATTTCACCCAAAAATCCAACCCAGGACGTAACAGTTAGGACTGTGTTCCGTTCGTCTTTTCACATCAAACCGCGCGATTTAAGCTTTGGTGAATGAGAATCGGACGTTGCAGTGAGAAGATAGCGTTTGTGGCCCAATAAGTCGATAAACTCCGATTGTATTGCGATCCCTGAGCCCGCGGTTGCTCCTGAGTGTTAGGACTGTGTTTCGTTCGTCTCTTTACCTCAAAGCACGCGATTTAAGCTTTGGTGAATGAGAATCGGACGTTTCAGTGGGAAGATAGCGTCTGTGGCATAATAAAGCGATAAACTCTGATTCTATTGCGATTCCTGAGCCCGCAGTTGCTCCTCCGTGTTAGGGCTGTGTTCCGTTCGTCTTTTCACGTCAAAACGCGCGATTTAAGCTTTGGTGAATGAGAATCGGACGTTGCAGTGAGAAGATAGCGTTTGTGGCCGAATAAAGCGATAAACTCCGATTGTATTGCGATTCCTGAGCCCGCGGTTGCTCCTGCGTGTTAGGACTGTGTTTCGTTCGTCTCGTCACGTCAAAACGCGCGATTTAAGCTTTGGTGAATGAGAATCGGACGTTTCAGTGAGAATATAGCGTTTGTAGCCCAATAAAGAGATAAACTCCGATTGTATTGCGATTCCTGAGCCCGCGGTTGCTCCTGCGTGTTAGGACTGTGTTCCGTTCGACTTTTCACGTCTAAACACGCGATTTAAGCTTCGGTGAGTGAGAATCGGACGTTGCAGTGAGAAGATAGCGTTTGTGGCCCAATAAAGCGATAAACTCCGATTGTATTGCGATTCCTGATCCCGCGGTTGCTCCTGCGTGTTAGGGCTGTGTTCCGTTCGTCTCTTTACGTCAAAGCACGCGATTTAAGCTTTGGTGAATGAGAATCGGACGTTTCAGTGAGATGATAGCGTTTGTGGCCCAATCAAGCGATAAACTCCGATTCTAATGCGATTCCTGAGCCCGCGGTTGCTCCTGCGTGTTGGGACTGTGTTCCGTTCGTCTTTTCACGTCCAACACGCGAATTAAGCTTCAGTGAATAAAAATCGGACGTTGCAGTGAGAAGATAGCGTTTGTGGCCTAATAAAGCGATAAACTCCGATTGTATAGCGATTCCTGAGCCCGCGGTTGCTCCTGCGTGTTAGGACTGTGTTTCGTTCGTCTCTTTACGTCAAAGCACGCGATTTAAGCTTTGGTGAATGAGAACCGGACGTTTCAGTGAGAAGATAGCGTTTGTGGCCCAATATAGCGATAAACTCCGATTGTATTGCGATTCCTGAGCCCGCGGTTGCTCCTGCATGTTAGGACTGTGTTTCGTTCGTCTCTTTACGTCAAAGTGTTACGTCCTGGGTTGGATTTTTGGGTGAAATTGGACACTATAGGATTAATGGATGGGATAGAAACCGATTTATTATTATTTTATAAATGAATTTATGTTTCAGAACGTCTTCAAGGGAAAGTGGCTCCTGAATGGTTCAACGCCGCGGTTGGTGGATTCTAGGCTTCCTATTGGCTCAGCAGCTTGCGCTAGCGGCACGAGCCTAGTTTGACACGACAGTGACGCTGCGGTCAGTTTACACGTACTAGGTGACAGTTCTGGACTTTCTACGATATTGTGTTATTGATTATTGAATATTTATCTGCTAATAGTGATTTAACATGGATTCTAACTCACGTGAAAAGGTGTACTCTCGTGGCCGAGCGAAATCACAGAGCAACCCGATCAGAGAATGAGAGAGAATATATTAAATCCGAGCAGCGTGGCAAGAATTGGTAAGTACTCTATTCATTACTTCAATTTTAATATTTTCCTTTCGATCTCTACTACTACTACTATCAATCTGTTCTATTGTAACGTCAAGAGGTGCTAGAACCTCCAAAAATTTTTCGCGAATTTCGATGTTCAGAAAATTATTCTTTATTAATTATTATTCGTTACAATTTCATATAATTATATTATTAGCGTTAGAATTTAAGAATACTACCGTCGGAATCCTCGCAGAAAGAGCTCAGCAAATACCTGGAACATAAGAAACGAATCAGTTTATTAGGGAATACTGTGAATCTAAAACTAAATGTAAGAACCTTAATCTATAATTCCAACGAAATAGCGATCGAGGATTAACGTAAGAACAGCGAGCGGGAGAAGGCAGCGGAATTTGAGCGCGAAGCGCACGAGTTTAAGAGGGAAATACGCGAACGAATAGCATGCGAGAAAGATTCGAGTAGGAGAACGCGAGAACCAATTAGACGACTAGTAACGAAAATTTGGAAGGAGAGTATGGAGAGTCTCACGAGAAGTCAGAACAAGCTGAGAGTCTGAAACAAGCAGTTCGGATAGACAGTTCAACAGTCGAGGAGTAACAGTCAGTAAGAGTCTTAGACGAGCAGTTCGGATAGACAGTTCAACAGTCGACGAGTAACAGTCAGCAAGAGTCAGTCAGTAACAGTCGTAGCGAAAAGAAGAGTCTTATCAGAAGTGTAGAAAGAGTCGCGAACAAAGAGTCGAAAGATAGTCGGAAGTAATAGAGTTCAGTTCGCATTCAACGTTCAACTGCCTTCGAAATCAAACGAGTAATATAAGGAAAAGTTGTAACGTGTATTTTCTATTCGAATACTAATCAAGTGCAAAGTTAAAACAAGAAGCTACGATTTATTCAAATCAGTCATTCTCATGACTACACTGATCCTCACCACATATTAGAAGGAAGTCTCTCGAGATTCATTGCCATCGACGATCACCCGCAACAACTCCATTGGATCCACGGAAGAAGAAGGACGACTGAGCAGATAGTGCAGCCTTTCATGGTCAACAGGACGATCCACTTCTACGAAGCAGATTCCAACACGGAGCCAGTTCGCAATCGTTCGAGAAGCCAAGCAGAGTGAGAAGAGAAAGAGAATTGACGAGACGAGCTGAAAACAAATAATTCCCTGTGAGTATAGTCCTATCCCGAGATATCCTTTCAATAAAAATTAATAAAGCTCTTCCTTTCAAAATTCCAAATACTTCCAAGCAACTAGCGGACCTCTGCCGGTTGTTCCCGAATTTCTATTTTATGTGAGAGGACAGCCGCTCGATATAATAAAATTCATCCTTTCATTAATCTAAATTGTTTCTCCACTTTCCAAATTATTGTGCGTAGAGAGGACCACCGCTCACTCGCAATTTACCTACCAAACAATTTCCCAATGTCATCCAATTTAAGCCTAATAAGAACAGAGCCGGAAATAAACTCAAAGAGAGAAGAAAGAAGAATCAATCATCCTATCTCGCGATAAATTCAATTAATAAAACTAAAGCGAAAACTAGAAGGGCAGGAAGGAAAAATCAAGTGAGACGAGTAGCAACAAATTACCGTAGTTCGGGAAAAATAGAATTTCATTCTTTATTAGATTCAAAGGATACAGAGTTTACAGAGTCTAAGTACAGTAATTATAATAACATCGATAATAATAATAATAAGGAAGTACAGGATATTAAGGTAGATACTGCAACAGTCGAAGATAGGACACCTGGAAAAGAAACCACATGTAAATGGGAATTGAAACCATTAGAATTAAGTAATATTATTTATCCTGCAAATATTCCAATCGGCGATCCTCGTAGGAACAGGTATATTGAAGTTAGGAGACAAAAGTTATATCCTCTGCTATCGTTGAATCCATGTCCAGAAAGGGCAGCAGGAAATCTAAAATACCAGAGAGGAAAAATTAGTAAGAGTAATAGTGAAAAGTCAGAAGGAATAATTGAGGAGTACGAGCCGTAAATTCATAATTAGAATAATAAGAAATCGAGAAATATTAACGTGCGAAACATAGATATAATTTGATGCAGAGAAAAGGAACCATTCACGCGTGGAATAATAATTAGAAATCGCAATACATTGATAGAGGCGAGAGAAAGGTTTAAGAGAGAGATTACGTACCAAATCAAATCCTAAATCCAATAATAAATAGTCCAGGAGATAGATGCGTAGAAGTAAATAGCAGTAGAGAGCCAGCGTAAGCCTCTATGAGCGAATATTAATCTGAAACCAAAGAAGAGATTGTACAGTATCATATATTTCAAGCAACGTAACGAGAAGAATTGTAAATATCAAGAAGAGAATCAAGAGGAGAAATATGTAATATAGCTTGTAAGAAATTAGATTTACTCACCAAGGTCCCCGAGTCCAGTAGTTCACTATTCGCGGAGAGTCAGCGTAAGTGATAACCTAAATTAAACGACAAAAAACATTAGAAATGGAGAAATAATATTAATAATCAGAAAGGAGAAAGAGACGAATAGAAAGTATCAAGAGACGCGGTAGCGTCTCGCGCCAAGTATATATAGCACGTCATCATCATCATATAGCGAGATGCTACCAAGTATCCTTTTCCAGAGCGAACTCGTTTTCGGGTAATGTTCGGTCGGTAACTCTCAAATTTCTTGTAACTGGCGTTATGCGCGGCATCAACCGCGATACCGTTGGAATCCTTGATTTTTTCTCAATCGAATGAGACCAGAACGATGTCAATCCATGCAGCCGTTGCGGAGATCTCGATTTTTCGTACGAATTATTTTGCCAAAATATGAGGTTTTACGATTTTTCTTCAGGCGACGCCTTCCCGCGCGCCGTCTGGTGAAAATTTTTGTAAACCCACGGTTCTTGCGGTCCTATTGTTATATATATATAATATATATAATAACATTATTTACCGTTGTTTGTTTGTGCTGTATTGATAACGAAAGTAGGCATTTGCAAAACAGTATCATTATTATTACCCTATTTGCAATCTGAGATCTGAGAAGGCATCATGTCACCATGGATCTCCGTAACCTCAACTGTCACTTTGTGGTTTGACAGGTGTAGTGTCAAAGCGTAGAATCATTTAAGGTAAATTCATAATATAGATAATCGAGGAGATACTTTGTAATTATATAGTTGGAGTGGCTCAATAAATCAGTGTAAACAATGAGTGTGAACAATACAGTATGCGAAGTAATAATTTCATTGTGATACCACTGCGGAGTAGTGCAGAGTGGAACAGCTTTACGTAGGAAGGAAGATTTCAAATTTGTTCTATTCGGAAGTCATGTGTTGTTAAATGAAAGTTAGTGTTGGGTTGCATCGTAAGACAAAATGTTGTCATCCGTGAGTCAAGAGCATGACATAGGTGAATATACAACGCATCATTAAATGACAGTTTATATTTTTTAAGGAGATTAGTCAAATCAAAATATAGACAATACTGCGTGTGGAATGATGATTTTATTTTTGTGTACAGTGACAAGAAGCAAGAGGCTGCTACTGCGGAGCACGAATATACATTGGAGAGGTTAAAAGTATAACGTGGTTGTGAGTATTCGAGATATGCTTCATTGGTAAAAGGTATATTATTTTAAAACGCAGGTGAATAGTGGATTGCATTTTTGGCATCTATGGTACGTAAGCATTTCATCGTTCATGGTTAGTATTCAACGTGTGAATGATTGACAGTATTAAAACTCTTAAGGGGCGTAAATATATCAATATAAACACTATGGCATGTGAGGTAATAATTTTAATGTGATTACAGCGACAAAAAATATAAAATTACTACTACAGAGCAGTGCAAATTGGAACTGTACAATTGAATGACTTGTTAGAAACTGTTTTGACAACTCTGATGCATAATAATAAAGTAATTCAAGGTACGTATAGAAATATCATTATTACAGGGGAAAATATGCAGTTCATAATTGAAGAGCCCTGTGTAACAATCGGAATTTGAAGTTTGCATTATTGGAAAGACGTATCATATCCTAAAATGTCAGTGCAGAGTTGAATGGATTGTAAGGAACAATATTGACGGCTTTGGTGCACGAGAATGGATCAGTTCAAGGTATGTATATGAAGTGATTGGTAATAATAGTGTAATTATATTTGGGAACATTAAATGAGTCAATAAAAAACAATATAATGTGAGAAGTATTAGTTTTATTGTGATTACAGAATCAGGAAATATGAGACTATCACAGGCGATTGTGCAGTTTGAAAAGAGCGGAAAGTGTATGAAAATTATTGTCAATGCGCGTATTTATTCGTTTTCCATCGGTCCGAAAGAAGGTCAGGAGCATTATTATCTTATTTGCTAAAACAAATATCCAATCATAAAAAGTTTAGTTGTGTTGTAATGTTAATTTGAAATTTTCCATTAAAATCTTTATTTTTTCAAGCTACATATATCTTATTACTAACGCAATTACATTGTTAAATAGGTGTAAGAAAAACTTTCCAACGACGAACAGCCATGCCAGTACCTGCGAACAGAAAAGAATGCCGTTATTAATAAGAGTTCATATAAAAATTATTTATTATCTAAATTTAGTGTAAAATAGTAAGAAGAGTTACGTACAAATAATAGCGTGTCTAAAGGAAAAATGTAGCAAAGCGAGACAAGTGGGAGGTGCGAACCACAGCCAATCACAGCGCAGCACGGAGAGCAACGAGCGCGAGCAGTATAAAAAGGGGAGTCGGCGAGCTCTCGTCGTCAATATAGTATGGTACAGCCTGTCGTCAGAGTCAGTTCGTCAAAGTTAAACAGCGTACTAATATAAAAGTTGGAAGAGCCATATTCAATTGTACGAAGAAGAAAGACGGGAGGTGTAATAAGCAGAGTTGAATATAAATGTGAAAATGAAATCAGTGTATTTACTCAACCAAATCAGTCATTCTCATGACTACTGTCCCAGTAAAAATGGACAATACAAACCATTAAAACATTTCTATCGAACAATTCGGAAAAATTCGTTCACGACGGAGCACCCACTCATTACGGTCAACAGCGAGGACGCAGAACCCACGACACGCAGAGCAGCACGAACCCGCCAAACCTGGAACAAAGGAGGAAACAATCGTGAGACGTTGACGATTCAAATACAGTCGCAGAAGCTGTATCGAACAAAGCCGAGGAGGAAACAAGCAGACGAGACAAACAGACGCAGTTCCAAGGAGATATTATAAGAAGAAGACGAAAGTAAGAAAAGGTAGTAGTCCCAACACGAAATATCTTATCAAACAAAACAGAATTAATAAAGGGCTCTTCCTTCACTTCCAATATTTAAGACACGTTACGTTACGAATATCAGCTGGGAGAAAGAATAGAATCAGGGATAATAAGCAGCAAAAGAGGATACGAAATAATTAAAGACGATTGTGAACAAGTCAAAGAAGTTACTTTAGGATTACAGACTTACGAATCAAGTAATTCGCTAGGAGACCGTTTCGAACAGCTCGTAGTAGGCAGCGAACCTGCAAATAAAGAAAAAACATTAGTACAAACGAAAGTATCAAAATCACAACAGAAATTGTATCAGAAAGAAAGGAAATACGTAAAGCAGAGAGTAATAAGACAGAAAATTGTAAATGGAGATTAATTTCATTAGAATTAGCTGTAATAATGCATAATACTGAGATTCCAATCGATGGTCCGAGACGAAACCGATATCTTCAAATTCGACAGCAACGAATGTATCCACTTCCAGCCATAGATATTCGTAGAAGTTTAGACAACCTGGAAAGTAAGAAAAAGAGAATTAGTAAACGATATGAAATCGGTAATACTCAAGCAAGAGTAGAAGAATACGTACCAAGTTAGATTTCATACTTATTAATCCTCGAGTAACCTGTAAATAGAAAAAAAGCGTCAGAACAGAGTAACGTTAAGAATAGTTATACTAAGACATATTGTATTGAGAAAGAATAGAATCAGGGATAATAAGTAGCAAAAGAGGATACGAAATAATCAAAGACGATTGTGAACAAGTCAAAGAAGTTACTTTAGGATTACAGACTCACGAATCAAGTAATTCGTTAGGAGACCGTTTCGAACAGCTCGTAGTAGGCAGCGAACCTGCAAATAAAGAAAAAACATTAGTACAAACGAAAGTATCAAAATCACAACAGAAATTGTATCAGAAAGAAAGGAAATACGTAAAGCAGAGAGTAATAAGACAGAAAATTGTAAATGGAGATTAATTTCATTAGAATTAGCTGTAATAATGCATAATACTGAGATTCCAATCGATGGTCCGAGACGAAACCGATATCTTCAAATTCGACAGCAACGAATGTATCCACTTCCAGCCATAGATATTCGTAGAAGTTTAGACAACCTGGAAAGTAAGAAAAAGAGAATTAGTAAACGATATGAAATCGGTAATACTCAAGCAAGAGTAGAAGAATACGTACCAAGTTAGATTTCATACTTATTAATCCTCGAGTAACCTGTAAATAGAAAAATAGCGTCAGAACAGAGTAACGTTAAGAATAGTTATACTAAGACATATTGTATTGAGAAAGAATAGAATCAGGGATAATAAGCAGCAATAGAGGATACGAAATAATCAAAGACGATTGTGAACACGTCAAAGAAGTTACTTTAGGATTACAGACTTACGAATCAAGTAATTCGTTAGGAGACCGTTTCGAACAGCTCGTAGTAGGCAGCGAACCTGCAAATAAAGAAAAAACATTAGTACAAACGAAAGTATCAAAATCACAACAGAAATTGTATCAGAAAGAAAGGAAATACGTAAAGCAGAGCGTAATAAGACAGAAAATTGTAAATGGAGATTAATTTCATTAGAATTAGCTGTAATAATACATAATACTGAGATTCCAATCGATGGTCCGAGACGAAACCGATATCTTCAAATTCGACAGCAACGAATGTATCCACTTCCAGCCATAGATATCCGTAGAAGTTTAGACAACCTGGAAAGTAAGAAAAAGAGAATTAGTAAACGATATGAAATCGGTAATACTCAAGCAAGAGTAGAAGAATACGTACCAAGTTAGATTTCATACTTATTAATCCTCGAGTAACCTGTAAATAGAAAAATAGCGTTAGAACAGAGAAACGTTAAGAATAGTTATATTAAAACATATTTTAAGAGATTGTATAAGATATTTACCAAACGATGAACATCGTAAGCGTGCAGCAACCAAAGCTTTTCCTCGTGTAAACATTAACCAAGGTGAAGAAACGTAAATGCATTTCTTCACCTTGGTTAAGAAACGGTTAAGAAAAGAGAGAGAGAGAAGGATACAGTCAGTCCCCAGATTTCCTACAATCAGAATCAAAACAGTTAGTACAGAGTTTCCTTGAGCGATATAACAAGAAGTAGAAATAGAAGATTGAAATATTATTTGAAGTAGTGTACTTACGTTATAACCCAAAGTTGCATGTATGAATAAGATAATTTTCCAAACATTCTTAGCTCATAGCGTCTTCACAGAAATATTATATCCTTGTATGTTGTATCCCTATAAATCAGAAGAATAGAATTATGAATATGAAATAAAACGTAGCGTCAAATGAGATAGGAAGTGTACGTCAAACCGTTACCTCAATACTTACCTTTGAAAACTTAACCTACACTTAATTGTTTATAATCCTTAAAATTAACTTAATCCTAAATACTTACCTAACATACTTACCTCCTTATGCCCCTATACTCTTACAGCCTTAACATACAGGAAGCGCCTGTCAACATAAAGAGAACGAGATAGATTAATAGTTTGAACTGAAGATAGAGTCATTGATAGAAGTTTCAGAATAGTAATTAGAAGTGAGAGAAATAGATTTGTAATTGAGATTTAATATAACGACCGAGTTAAATAAGAGTAAAGTATTCATAACCTTACCATGCCGCATACAATTCTTTCGTATTCACTGGTAGAGTTGTTCTATGATTTCGCTCGGCCAGGGGAACACACACTATCGCGTAGGTTATAATCCACTTATCGAAGTCACTGTTAGATGCAGCTGGAACAGAAATAATTAATATTCACAATATTTTCACCGAACAAGACACTTCACTATAGCACTCACGCAGAAGTTAACCTTTTACCAGTCAGTTTTTGGATCCACAGTGCCGCGGCGCCACCATAACGAAGTAGATAGGGCAGGCGCTCGTTCGAGTAGCATTCTGAAACATAGAAAATCGATTTTATTAGTAAATCCTTTGAAATCATTGATATAATTTAGCAACGAGTTCTTAAAAAAGATTCGCGTCTCTCACATTATTACGCTCGCAGATGTGAATTTTTTACTGTTTGAAGTTTGAAGTTTGAAGTCATACCTGTGAAGTAGTTGAGATTTCGCGAAATTGTTATACCTGATTTCCGTTTTGTTTCTTGATAAAGTTTCTGCAAGAGTTATGCGTAGTATACTATACATATACATACATATAACGGAAATCTAGATGTTTCGAGTGCGTCTTAACTGTCAGTCTACCGTGTACACGAGGCACAAGATCTTCGTTTATTCGGTTCGACAAAGTTAAGTAATATACATTACATTGATGTTCTTAGTTTTCAATTTTTAGTTTTTAGTATTTAGTTCTAATTTTTTTAAATTCTTACATTTTACTTTTTACTTTTTAAAATATATATTTACTGATTAAGTGAAACATAAGTGACTTCGATTAAGTGACTTCGATAAGTGAAAATTACCTTAAGAAAATACAGAACATTATGTCACTTCCTAATTTGCAGTCAAACTTGACAGAATCGGATTGTCAAATTATAAAAGAAGGAAAATGGTTACAAGATGTACATATGGATGCGATTAATAATTTAATAAAATGTTACACAGCATTTCGCCCACAAGACACGTGGAGGATACAGTGTCCCGCAACAATTGAACCGATATCTCCGGCGCAGCATCATATACAAATTCTGCACAGTGGTAATAGCAGGTTCGATGGTCATTGGGTATGTAGTTACTATGACACTAAGAATATTTATATTTATGATTCATTAAATAGTAAGGTACTGCATGCTCAGCATAAAATATATTTGAAACAATTGTTTCCTTTCTCCCGGGTTGACGAGAAAACGGTTAAATTTCCTATCGTGCAACAACAACCAAATGCCAATGATTGTGGTGTATATGCCATTGCGTTTGCCGTTTCATTATTATTTGGCTTAAAGCCTGAGTTGGTGCGCTATCAGCATTTTGTAATGAGACAGCATTTGATTAAAATTTTTAATACGAACGTAATCGAACATTTTCCTCAAAGTCAGGAATTAGGAAGGCCGCTACAAGTACTGCCACTGAATTTGGTAGAATACCGAAGGCGAGCGGCATATGAGCAACGGATAAGAAGGTCATCGAAAATCGTACGAAATACGAGGTATAAACCAAACATTACGATTAAGAAGGAATCTTCAAATAAGTTGTCAGCAACAGGTATGTTTTACCATAAAAATTGTTCGTCGAATACTTCTCTGTCTCTCAGGGACACTAGTCTAGCTGTAAATACGTTGTCGGATACTTTGTCTGAAGAAGACACGCCTTTAGTTGGAAATAAGTTAACGGACACCTTGTCTGGAGAAGACACCCATTTGGTTAAGAATTCGTTGTCGGACACTTTGTCTGAAAAAGACAACGCTTTAATTGAAAATAAGCTGTCCGACATTTTGTCTGTAAGAGACACCATTGATGTGGGCAATGCACGGTCCGACATTTTGTCTATAAGAGACACCATTGATGTGGGCAATGCACGGTCCGACATTTTGTCTATAAGAGACACCATTGATGTGGACAATGCACGGTCCGACAGTTTGTCTGAAAAAGACACGACACATGCTCAGTTTGGTAATTTGCCTGAAAAGAATGTTGTATCAGTTGAAAATGATTTGTCAGATATTTCGTCTGTCGTAGACACTGTACATATCGCAGAGAAAGCCGATGCAAATAGCACAAAGATCCATACGGAGAATCAAAATTTCAGTTACTCGAGTTCTGTCACATCTGCATCCTTGAACAAAAGGAAAAGACAATCCAAGTACAAGTTGAAGAGAAGAGCGAAAATAAATTTTCAGCAACAATTAAAGTACGCCGATGATCCCGAGCCACAGAGGAAACGCGCAAGAATGGCTTACGCAGTTCGAAAACAGTTGAAATGTACTGAAAAAGTTATCGAAACGTATAAACGTAACAAGAAGGTAAGCGCACCGAAACGAAAGGGTCAGGACACGTGAATCGAAGGTGATTATCCGATTAAAAAATGGAGAAAGATTCAGCTAGTAGATAAAGCTGAATCTGTTGCCAAACGGAATCCGAAGGAATCTAATACAAGAGCAAATTCCACAAGAGATTTGCAATTAATGGAAATCTACGTTAAAGCTCTTTTAAGAAATACGAAAGATCGAAACTTTATTGTAAAGAGAATAGAGGCAGAAAACATAATTAAAAGATGTATTCACATCACAGAAGATTATGCTCATAATCTAAGAAAGATGTTCTCCTTACTGAAGAAGAAGGCGACCATCCATTTGACGAAGGCCGAAGAATGCTCCTCCAATCGCGATGCGTACATCGAAGCTTTGTGCGGACCATGCAAACATACACCTTCGTCGGAATCCTACTTTGCCGAAACCAGTTACAAACACGTTAAATTTGATCGACCGCTAATAATAAACGAAACCGGACAGGTCGTTAACGTTCTCCCGATCCGTAAAAGTAATAAGAAAACGGTGTTTTGGCAATGCGACTCAATGTGCAGAGCCAAAGAGGCGTCGTTAGTCGATAAATTGAAAGCATTTCTCTCCGTCATCTCCAATCGCTCAACGGCAAATCATATTGGAGCGCTTTTCAAATTTTTAGGAACTTGTACCGTTAAAAACTCCCATAAATTTGGGCATTCTCATGCATGTTACGTCGATCCAAAGGTATGCGAGTCAAATCTATTAGCTATACAAATACTAGCGCCGCATTATCCGCGAGTAAGAAATATTCAGCGGCTGACGTATCGGTTGCGGCAGTACTATGATGAATTGGTAAAGTTACGCGAAGCTCTGCGTTCAGGAAATGCAGAAGTTTTAAAACAGTTTGTGGAAAACGCCCGAGACAAATGTCTCGTGGACGTTAATCTGAATGATAAGGATGCAATGAGCCTGGATGAAAATGAAATAATGTTAAAGTATGAAAAGGCGTTCAAGGCATTGGTCAAACGTAGTATGGATGCGCCGCGATTAGCGTGTCTGTCTTGCGAAAAACTTTGCTTCAAAAAGAATCTCATTCAAATCAGCAAAATGAGAAAAGAATTACCAGGAACACAGTGGCAAAGATTACTAGATTCTTTAAAAATTAATCCGAACGATTCTCGGATTTGTAAATACTGTCTGTCGTTCTTTCGAAGAGACTCTTTACCACCGACGTGTATACTGAATAATTTATGTGTTAGCAAAGGAACGGACGTACTGGCTACGCTGAATCAATATGAAAAAATATTGATACAAAGGGCAAAAGCTTTTCAAACTGTACAAATTATGGGAACAGTGTCAAAGAAAAACATGCCTCGCTGGCATTGTCATAGAAAGGTCAAAGGCAGAACGTTTCACTTGCCGTTACCCACGGAAAAGACCGTGGAGAAGATTTGTCGGCAAACCGATGCAATAAATACCGATCACGAATTGTACATACTAGTACGCGGTATACCAACAAAGAGTAAGGTCATATGGGAAAATTTGGTGAACGTTGAAAAAGTTTGCGACGCATTGAAGTGGTTGAAGGAAAACAACCCTATCTATGCCGAAATTTGTTTACCCAGATCCCATCGAAATTTGTTAAACGACAACATGGCTGATACCGAATATCAGTTGGAAGGTGATACCGAAGGCACCACGCTATTAACGCAGATCGAGGAGTCGTCCGAATCGTATTACGAACAATTCACCATTTACCATTTGTATGAACGAAGAACAAATAAAAGTTCGACATTGCTGTACCAAATGCTAAAGATCCAAGACGAACCCTTAGACAATCGATTGAAAATTTTAGATCTTCTCTGCTTTCCAGACCTATTTCCATTCGGTAAAAATGGCCAACGCGAAAGCAGACCAGTACATCTTCCAGACAGCGAATTCATCAAATCACGATTAATGTCGAAACATTCCCAGTTTCGATTGAACTTGCAGTATCTCTTTTACCTATTGAACGATGCAAACATGCGACAGCTGAGCAGTGGCATTTATCATAAGATGAACGTAACAAATATCAGAAAACAATTGACAGCAAAAAATTTCATGGAAGCAATGTCAAAGAACGAACTGGAAGTAAATATGAACACAATTTTTTCTAGATTACGTAATACTGAACAGTTTTGGCGCAAACCCAGATCCGATTTGTCCTGCATGATTCAGCATTATGGACCAGCTACCTGGTTCTTAACACTGAGTCCGAGCGAATGGCTGTGGTCAGATCTAATCGAGTACCTTCGAGAAGTAAATCCAAATATGTCGACGAAGTCGGCGAACGAACTAATTGTTTCTGATCCAATCTCCGTGTCAAGGTACATGGATAACAATTTTCACGCTATGCTCGATTTTATTTGTTCCAACGACCATCCAATTGGCGAGGTAACGCACTACTTCTGGAGACGAGAATATCAAAGTAGAGGGACGCAACATTTTCATCTACTGATATGGATAAAAGACGCGCCTATAATAGGCGAATCGTCCAACGAGGAGATTGTTAAATTTATTCTTAAGCACGTCACCTGTAGATTACCCAAAAAGAATGTGTCGCCGTCGCTGTATCGCAGAGTTACGACGCATCAGCGGCATATTCACAACAGTTATTGCTTGAGAAATAAAAAAGTTAAAAATCGTGTCACTCGTGTCTGTCGATTTGGATTTCCCCGCCCAATTACAGAGACTCTGATCTTGAGAGACTTAGTGTATTCCATAGCTGGTAGGAAGCAATTGAGGGCTAAGAGCAGGCTGTTTGATCTTCCGCGTACGAAAGATGAGAAAGACATTAATGACTATAACGCCGTGATTCTTACTGCATGGGAAGGTAATATGGATATACAGTTTATCGGTGAGAAATCCGCTATTCTGAATTGGTACTGTACGAAGTACACAACGAAATCGGAGTCCAGCTACGCGAATACTGCGTTTCAAGCGATCAATTCTACGAAGTCGGTACGCAGTCGGTTGTGGAATTTCGCATTAAGGATTTTGAATAACCGAGAGTGCGGAGCTTTGGAGGCCTCGGACACTCTTCTCGGCCTTTCGTTATACGGAACCGATCGGGATACCGTGATCAGATGGTTAGACGTCAATGAAATTCGGTCTCGGAAAATAAAGCCGAGCGAACAAATTAAGTCGCTGGATCCAAATTCAACGGACATCTTTTGCAGTTCCATCGTCGTTAATTATTACCCCGGAAGGCCGGTTGAGCTTGAGTCGATGAACCTTTACAATTTTGCCAAGTGGTACGACGTGACAAGAGTAAAACCTCACAAAGATTTTTATGTCTTCACGAACGGAGACGGAAGTCTCTGTTACACAAGGAAGAGAAATCGACCTTATTTGATCAGTCACTACAAATACAACGTAGACATACAGCCAGAAAAGTATTTCTATTCTCTGTTACTGTTGTTCAAACCGTGGCGAGATGCGGCTGATCTCAAATCGAAAGGCGTTAATACTTACGCGGAAACGTTCATTGCTCTGCAATCAGAATTAGTCGAAGCGGTATCGTATCACGAAAAAATCGTGAACAATAAGAAATGCCTGGAGGATATAAGAAAGTCCATTGAGGAGCAAATGAAGGAGACTGAGTTGCCAAATGCGAAAAAGCGTTCTCTCGATGGTGAGGAATGTGTCGCCTTTGAAGCAGGAAACGCGATGCAAGAATTTCGAGACATTGCAGACAAGCCGCAAGAAGCGGATGTGACCGAATTGATTTCGAAATTGAATCTCGATCAAAGAAGAGTATTCGACAGTGTGACGTGTGCTCTCAGTTCGGAATCAAAATGCTTGAGACACTACGTAAGCGGTGAAGGTGGAACCGGGAAAAGTTATATCATAAGAACCATTAAATGTTGGGTAAGGGAAACTATGAAACGCGATGTAGCGGTGACCGCACCCACCGGAATAGCTGCGTTTAATATCGATGGTCTGACGATTCACAGGCTATTCCAGTTACCGGTAGAGCATGGCCACACGCCAAAGTACGAGCAATTGTCCGACGCTGTCTTAAAAGCATTGCGGGACGAGTTGAAGGACACCGTCCTGTTTGTAATCGACGAGATATGTATGGTATCCAATGTTACCTTCATGTACATACACCTGCGTTTAATGGAGATCTTTAATACTTTCGACGATCGGGATGGATGGTTCGGAAAGAAGCACATACTGTTATTCGGCGATCTATTGCAGTTGCCGCCGGTACACGAAGCACCTGCTTACATTGAGATAAACAAATCGGAGAGTGAGAAGTATTTGGGATCCTTAGCGGTTACGAACTTGTGGCGCGAGTTATTCTCGTACGATGAGCTTAAGATAAATATGCGTCAACAGGGTAATGACAACGATGGTTACAAGGAAATGCTTTCTCGAATTCGCGTTGGCTGTCTAACGAACGACGATGCGAAAATGTTGACTAATAGAAAGATCAACTTCAAGTCCACATCTTGCAGCGATAGGCTGAATGAACTTTGCGACTACATTGCAAAATTATCGGACGATACAGTGTGCTTGCTACCAACTTGCAACATGTGCGATATTCTGAATGCGGCAATGTTGGAGCGCATAAGTTCTGAGAGTATTTCGTTAATAGCGCAAGACTCCATTGACTGTCCGCCATATTTGAAGAAACGGGTTGCACAGGTTATTGAGAAGAACGACGAGGACAACACGAAAACTGCTGGGCTTTCGAGAGAAATAGTTATAAAAGTGGGAGCGAAGATTATGCTCCGAAGGAACATAGACGTTACTCTCGGACTTGTAAACGGAACGATCGCCGTTGTCACGGGTGTGTCGCGCGATATTGACAGCGGAGATGTGAGTACGCTAACTATTGCGCTACCAAACGGAAGGCAACAAAATATAGAGCGTGTTTGCGCTAAGTTCCAAGTTATGGAAAAGGCGTATGTTGTCCGAAACCAATTCCCAATATCGCTCAGTTACGGTATGACCATTCATAAGAGTCAAGGTCTGACTTTAAAGTCCGCTGTTGTCGACGTAGGGAACGCAATCTTTAGTTGTGGCCAAACGTATGTCGCATTGTCGCGACTTACGTCGATAGAAGGACTACACTTGATCAATATTGATCCCTCATCCATTAAAGCAAATGATCTGGCGATTGTTGAATACAATCGCTTAAGAAAGTTGTATCGTCCGGATCTTGACAATATAGATGTGCGAAAAAATAGTTATAACAAACTTTGGGATCAACGATGGTCGGCACTGGTGACAGTTGACATCGACTCCGAAATATCCGCATCAACGAAATCTCTTGATCTTATAACTTCCGTTAAAGGCTTTGCGAATCCCGACAAAGTTTCGTGTTATGCAAACGTCATCCTGCAATGCATTATAAATAACAATAGTATTAGAAAGTTCTTGTTGAATTGCAACGAAACTAACGAGGTACAGTGTTTGATTAATGATTACAATAGCAATAGATGCCCATTAACTACAATGAACATCAGAAAACTAATTGGCGAACCATTTTCCCTTAACGTGTAACAGGATGCTGCAGACTTTCTGACGGCACTTTGTACAAGGATCACTGCCTTAAGAAACGTAATGGAACACAATCTTCGTGTGACCGTCTGCTGTAAAAAGTGCAATTACTCAAAGACTGACATACAACGAAATCTAATAGCCACGCTGGCAATTCCGAAGAATTCGTCGAAAGCTGTCAATTTGGAATACTTGATGAAATGCAATTTCTCGCGTTGGTCATCCGTCGATGGAACGTGTACCAATTGTAAGCAATCTGGTTCATTATTGATTATATACGATATGGATACAGGCGGATCGATTATTGTATTACAGTTAATGTTGTTTACACTTAGTGACAAAGGCGTAGAGAAAATTCAAAAGTACAATGTTATAGGTGTTCCCACCGCCAGGTTGTCCATTGGCTCCAAGACTTACAGAGTGACGAGTGCTGTATTTCATCACGGTAAGGATATTCGTCAGGGTCATTATACAAACATGTTGCAAGTTGGTGCAGGCAATCGATCGGTGTGGTGTCACATTAGCGATGAAGTTGTCTCCCGTAAGCAGTGGCCGCGGGGAAGTAAGGATGCATACATCTTCTTTTTGGAACAATTGTCGTAACGGACGTTCGAAAATTGTTAAACGCAAGAATTTACGGAGTACTGAGTATTTATCAAGTTGTCGGTCACGCATGACGCATACCTTGTACCTGCATTGACGACGTCACCGTGATATTATGTCTTACATTTTGCCTTAACGAACTAGGATGTAAATAGCAAATGAACCCTTTACCTTGCAATATTGGGAAAATTTAATTCTGGAACCTTCCATTGTTCGAACTCCTTATTCAGCTAATTCATTTTAGTATAAATACTAAAAGAAGTAATTTCTAATACGTTAATTAAGTTACCATTAGGAATACACGCGTACAAATTCTACATCGAAACTATAACGTAAAATCTTACAAGCAAGAAGAACGACACAAGCAAGCGAGAAATACAGGTAATAAGTTTCCTAATTTACAAATCTAGTCAACGTTAATTATTTATTTCTGCGTATTATATTTCTTCATACTTTTATGGAGATCTTTTATCGTTTGATGTCTGATCTGATTTGCTAAAACAAATATCCAATCATAAAAAGTTTTGTTCTGTTGTAATGTCAATCTGAAATTCTCCATCAAAATCTTTATTTTTTCAAGCTACATATATCTTATTACTAACGCAATTACATTGTTAAATAGGTGTAAGAAAAACTTTCCAACGACGAACAGCCATGCCAGTACCTGCGAATGGAAAAGAATGCCTTTATTAGTAACAGTTCCTATAAAAATTATTTATTATCTAAATTCAGTGTAAAATAGTAAGAAGAGTTATGTACAAATGATAGATTGTCTAAAGGAAAAATGTAGCAAAGCGAGACAAGTGGGAGGTGCGAACCACAGCCAATCACAGCGCAGCACGGAGAGCAACGAGCGCGAGCAGTATAAAAAGGGGAGTCGGCGAGCTCTCGTCGTCATTATAGTATGGCACAACCAGTCGGCAAAGTCAATTCGTCAAAGTTAAGCAGCGTACTAATATGAAAGTTGGAAGAGCCATATTCAATTGTACGAAGAAGAAAGACGGGAGGTGTAATAAGCAGAGTTGAATATAAATGTGAAAATGAAATCAGTGTATTTACTCAACCAAATCAGTCATTCTCATGACTACTGTCCTAGTAAAAATGGACAATACAAACCATTAAAACATTTTTATCGAACAATTCGGAAAAATTCGTTCACGATGGAGCACTCACTCATTACGGTCAACAGCGAGGACGCAGAACCCACGACACGCAGAGCAGCACGAACCCGCCAAACCTGGAACAAAGGAGGAAACAATCGTGAGACGTTGACGATTCAAATACAGTCGCAGAAGCTGTATCGAACAAAGCCGAGGAGGAAACAAGCAGACGAGACAAACAGACGCAGTTCCAAGGAGATATTATAAGAAGAAGACGAAAGTAAGAAAAGGTAGTAGTCCCAACACGAAATATCTTATCAAACAAAACAGAATTAATAAAGGGCTCTTCCTTCACTTCCAATATTTAAGACACGTTACGTTACGAATATCAGCTGGGAGAAAGAATAGAATCAGGGATAATAAGCAGCAAAAGAGGATACGAAATAATTAAAGACGATTGTGAACAAGTCAAAGAAGTTACTTTAGGATTACAGACTTACGAATCAAGTAATTCGCTAGGAGACCGTTTCGAACAGCTCGTAGTAGGCAGCGAACCTGCAAATAAAGAAAAAACATTAGTACAAACGAAAGTATCAAAATCACAACAGAAATTGTATCAGAAAGAAAGGAAATACGTAAAGCAGAGAGTAATAAGACAGAAAATTGTAAATGGAGATTAATTTCATTAGAATTAGCTGTAATAATGCATAATACTGAGATTCCAATCGATGGTCCGAGACGAAACCGATATCTTCAAATTCGACAGCAACGAATGTATCCACTTCCAGCCATAGATATTCGTAGAAGTTTAGACAACCTGGAAAGTAAGAAAAAGAGAATTAGTAAACGATATGAAATCGGTAATACTCAAGCAAGAGTAGAAGAATACGTACCAAGTTAGATTTCATACTTATTAATCCTCGAGTAACCTGTAAATAGAAAAATAGCGTCAGAACAGAGTAACGTTAAGAATAGTTATACTAAGACATATTGTATTGAGAAAGAATAGAATCAGGGATAATAAGCAGCAATAGAGGATACGAAATAATCAAAGACGATTGTGAACAAGTCAAAGAAGTTACTTTAGGATTACAGACTTACGAATCAAGTAATTCGTTAGGAGACCGTTTCGAACAGCTCGTAGTAGGCAGCGAACCTGCAAATAAAGAAAAAACATTAGTACAAACGAAAGTATCAAAATCACAACAGAAATTGTATCAGAAAGAAAGGGAATACGTAAAGCAGAGCGTAATAAGACAGAAAATTGTAAATGGAGATTAATTTCATTAGAATTAGCTGTAATAATACATAATACTGAGATTCCAATCGATGGTCCGAGACGAAACCGATATCTTCAAATTCGACAGCAACGAATGTATCCACTTCCAGCCATAGATATTCGTAGAAGTTTAGACAACCTGGAAAGTAAGAAAAAGAGAATTAGTAAACGATATGAAATCGGTAATACTCAAGCAAGAGTAGAAGAATACGTACCAAGTTAGATTTCATACTTATTAATCCTCGAGTAACCTGTAAATAGAAAAATAGCGTTAGAACAGAGAAACGTTAAGAATAGTTATATTAAAACATATTTTAAGAGATTGTATAAGATATTTACCAAACGATGAACATCGTAAGCGTGCAGCAACCAAAGCTTTTCCTCGTGTAAACATTAACCAAGGTGAAGAAACGTAAATGCATTTCTTCACCTTGGTTAAGAAACGGTTAAGAAAAGAGAGAGAGAGAAGGATACAGTCAGTCCCCAGATTTCCTACAATCAGAATCAAAACAGTTAGTACAGAGTTTCCTTGAGCGATATAACAAGAAGTAGAAATAGAAGATTGAAATATTATTTGAAGTAGTGTACTTACGTTATAACCCAAAGTTGCATGTATGAATAAGATAATTTTCCAAACATTCTTAGCTCATAGCGTCTTCACAGAAATATTATATCCTTGTATGTTGTATCCCTATAAATCAGAAGAATAGAATTATGAATATGAAATAAAACGTAGCGTCAAATGAGATAGGAAGTGTACGTCAAACCGTTACCTCAATACTTACCTTTGAAAACTTAACCTACACTTAATTGTTTCTAATCCTTAAAATTAACTTAATCCTAAATACTTACCTAACATACTTACCTCCTTATGCCCCTATACTCTTACAGCCTTAACATACAGGAAGCACCTGTCAACATAAAGAGAACGAGATAGATTAATAGTTTGAACTGAAGATAGAGTCATTGATAGAAGTTTCAGAATAGTAATTAG
Organism: Trypoxylon attenuatum; assembly: GCA_963989405.1. Classification (NCBI taxonomy): domain Eukaryota; kingdom Metazoa; phylum Arthropoda; class Insecta; order Hymenoptera; family Crabronidae; genus Trypoxylon; species Trypoxylon attenuatum. The sequence goes on along the minus strand of CAXDIT010000157.1, from coordinate 85,288 downwards.
AAGTGAGAGAAATAGATTTGTAATTGAGATTTAATATAACGACCGAGTTAAATAAGAGTAAAGTATTCATAACCTTACCATGCCGCATACAATTCTTTCGTATTCACTGGTAGAGTTGTTCTATGATTTCGCTCGGCCAGGGGAACACACACTATCGCGTAGGTTACAATTCACTTATCGAAGTCACTGTTAGATGCAGCTGGAACAGAAATAATTAATATTCACAATATTTTCACTGAACAAGACACTTCACTATAGCACTCACGCAGAAGTTAACCGTTTACCAGTGCCGCGGCGCCAGGTTCCAACCAACGACTATCTATATTACATATCAATCTTAAAATGTACATCACCATTTGGAGTACACACACGCAAAATGTCAAAGCTGCAAATGCACTAAATTCGTCTTCGCATGTGACACACACGCACACGCGCACACAAGCGCGCGCGCGCGAACATTCGGTCATAGCCTTCTGCGTACAAGGGTAAAAGGAATAAAGAATTTGGATGAAGGGTCTGCTCGCATAATTGAATTTACACTATGTAACATAAAATATCAATTTTATTTATGTAATATATACATTAACAATTTTCCCCGTGCCCCTGCCTCTGCCGCCCCTGCCTCTGCTGCCCCTGCCTCTGCCCCTGTTGGCGTACCAGCGGGCACGCGACCTTCCAGCCCCTCTGCCCTTCGGACGGGTTCTACCTACGGAAACAATTATATTATTCATTAAGTACCAAGCATTCTTAAGGGGGTACCTACATTTATGGTAGAAATACAATGCAAATAAATTGAGAATATATACATTCTTTAAAGCGATGATGAAATTCTGGTTGTGAACAAGAAAAATATGTTTATTAATCAATGAAGTAGAAAATATTGTAAATTGGTATCATAATTTTACATGCCATAGTTACAAAATTGTAACCATGGATATATGAACGCTTTTTAAAAGCTGCGATTTGCAATACTCATTGTACACGTAACAATTCTTATTGGAAAAAATAACACTAATTTTTCAGAAACTAAACACATATTCAGATGTACACGTTCATATATTCATGGTTACATTTTGTAACTATGGCATGTAAAATTATGATACCAATTTACAATATTTTCCACTTCATTGATTAATACACATATTTTTGTTGCTATGATAAGAATTTCATTACCGTTTTAAAAAATGTTTGTATTTTCAATTTATTTCCACCTTGTAAATATATGTATCACTTAATATTCATATTTTCTACACATTACTTACTTTCTTCTTTGGTTTCGCCATCTTTCATTTCGGCCTCATACATTTCCGGATCTGCAGACTTCTCTTGCACCTGGTCCTGTTGGTGCTGCTGAGTCTCCTGCAGTGGAGGCCGTTGTTGCAGCAATTGCTGCAAAATCTGCTGCTGTTGTGCTATTTGCTGTTGCTGTTGCTGCTGTTGTTGCAGCAACTGCTGCATAAATTGCGCCTGATCAATGTTCTCCTTTTCTATAATGATAACAAAAGAGTTCGAACCATTAAGTACTTTATACACTTTTCAAAAAATTATGCTAACAAGGATCTTGCTTGGGAATAGACCAAATTCAATTGACGATAACTCGGACGAAATCGATGGAAAAACTACGATTTTCTTTCTCAAATTAAAACTTGAAGACTTTACCGTCAATTTTTTTACTTAAAACTACAATTTTATGCACGCCTACTGTTACATTGCTTTACAACTGATTTGATGGCACGTTTGACAGGTTGAGATTGGCGAAATTCAACAACGCTTACGATGTTACGAACATGTTTTTGAGCAATTCTGAAAACCGGCAAAAGAAAGGGGAAAGACTTCAAGTTTTAATTTAAAAAAGAAATCCGCAGTTCTTCCATCAATTTCGATTCGGTTACCGTCAATTGAATTTGACCTATTGCCGATGAAAATATTCATTACTATAACTCTTTTGTACTTACGTGCCATGTCGATGCGATCCACTCAAGAGTCGACTGACAAATAATCGGCGCAACGGCTACGACGCTGGATCATTCCACCACCGTCGTTGTGACGCGTTTTAAAATTAGAACTAACGCACACACATACATAGTAGTCCCGTGTAAAGCATGCGGGCCGCGGGACCGAACTCGTGCTGATAACGCGTGCTTCGCGGCGATGATCCTACATTTTTTGCTGCTTTTAGGGGTGCTCACTGCGTGCCGAACATAAAGAGAGACGGATGCAGTCAAACCATAGGAGTGAGTGAGATGCCTGATCCTCGACCCTCGGTCGCCAAGCAGGCATAACTCATGCGGTTCGGATTACAATGTAAGCCAAAGTTAAAACTTTTTTATTCGTGTTTCTTTTTTTATAAAATTTGTTGCAATAAATGCGTGGTATTTTTCCAATTAAAATGATTCAAACACGGTACAATTCCGAGTCTATTTACGGATAATAATTACACGGCAAATTTTACGTCTCTAACTTTTGATAATTCGCAATCATGCATATTGTGAACAATTTCGTGTTTCATACTTGTCGTTAGAGTATTGGTTTAGCTATTGGTTTTAAAGACGTATCATACATACTAATTATTCTATTCATTTGTTTCTCATTATAAGTACCACAGCTATGAATGAACAAATCATAATTCGTTTATATATTTTTGTCGGATAATATTATAGTACATTATTCCTTCGTGTTCTTGTTTTAGGATAATCTCGAATTGCTTAATAACGCATATAATCAGATTAAAATGAAAAATAATAATAATTACACGGCAAGTTTTACGCCTATAACTTTTGATAATTCGCAATCATGCATATTGTGAACAATTTCGTGTTTTATACTTGTCATTAGAATATTGGTATCATACGTATCATACATACTAATTATACTATTCATTTATTTCTCATTATAAGTACCACAGCTATGAATGAACAAATCATAATTCGTTTATATATTTTTGTCTGATAATATTATAGTACATTATTCCTTCGTGTTCTTGTTTTGGGATAATCTCGAATTGCCTAATAACGCATATAATCAGATTAAAATAAAAAAAAATAGATGTTCGTTGTTAAAAAACATAATTGCTACATCTCTTATTGCAAAATCGTCTGCATATTGCTATCTTCTGACCGCATTTAAACCGTGTAATTTTTAGTTACACAATTTTGGTATTCTTTCAAAACTGAAGAAAATACTTTATTACACACGCATATACTACATGGTACGTGGGATTTGTAATTTCGAACATCTGATCGACACGTGCTTCACAATGGCACGATAACCATGGGCGACATAACCGCAACTGTCAGTTCGTGGTTTGACAGCGCTAACGTAAGGGCATGAGTTTGTAGTAATATGATTTATATTCTTTATTTCTTAATTATACACATTTTCTTATTCTAATTAAAATAATAGCTAAAGCTGTGCTCGAGCTTGTTTGAATGCCCGTCAAAACAGAAGAGTAGAACATAAGTCGATTATCAAATCCAAATTATTAATGTTATGCATTGCTGATGTGAAAAATATATTTGGTTTCAGTCAAATAAATAGGCGAGAAGTTGGGAAAGGAACGTGTAAGGGATGTCAAAGGATACGAGAAGCATCTTATAACCTTTGCCGTTAATGCAAGTAGCTGCAGCGATGAAATCAGGTATGATTTATATGATTTATATTCTTTATTCCTTAATTATACACATTTTCTTATTCTAATTAAGATAATAACCAAAGCTGTGCTAGAGCCTGTTTGAACGCCGGTCAACCAGAATAGTAGAACTTAAGTCGATTATCAAATCCAAATTATTAATGTTATGCATTGCTGATATGAAAAATATATTTGATTTCAGTTAAATAAATAGGCGAGAAGTTGGGAACGGAACGTGTAAGGGATGTCAAAGGATACGAGAAGCATCTTATAACTTTTGCCGTTAATGCAAGTAGCTGCAGCGATGAAATCAGGTATGATGTATATTCTTTATTCCTTAATTATACACATTTTCTTATTCTAATTATTTTCTTATTCTAATTAAAATAATAACCAAAGCTGTGCTCGGGCCTGTTTGAATGCCCGTCAAAACAGAAGAGTAGAACATAAGTTGACTATCAAATCCAAATTACTAATGTTATGCATTGCTGATATGAAAAATATATTTGGTTTCTGTCAAATAAATAGGCGAGAAGTCGGGAAAGGAACGTGTAAGGGATGTCAAAGGATACGAGAAGCATCTTATGACCTTTACAGTTAATGAAACTAGACGCAACGATGAAATTTGGTATGATTTATATTTTTTGTTCCTTATTTATACACATTTTCTTTTTCTAATTAAAACAATAACCAAGTTCTTCTTGCGCCTGTTTGAACACCTATGAAGTTGAAGAAACAGAAAATGGGGATACATGCTGGTATATTTGATTTTTTTCTAATTACACATTGACTTACAAATTTTGATGCATCGCTTATTGGAATGTCCTCTCTTTGCTGGCTTAGGTTCTGTTTCTGTTGATTCCTCCGTTATTCTTTTTCTTCCTTCAATACTGCATTCACTAAGGATTCCAACCGACTTCTCGACAGCTGTCTAAAATTTGTCTAAGAACAAGATACTTTTGGAAAACGAATGTGTTCAGTACTCAGTATTATTATGAATTCTGAAGAGGCTACAACGAAATTGAAGGTGAAACAATCGAAGGTGAGTCAGAAGTTTGGTAACATAAATACAAGCATAATCTACGCAAAGTAAATATAACAATAATACTAATACGTTACGAAAGGTTACAATTGTAGGTCCTTCGATGCATTCGTCCTTTTGTGCGTTCCGTCGATGCTTCAATACTTGAATGCTCGAGCCGCCGTGATCGGTATTGATAAATGGAAAGAGCTTCATACTCCCATCGGCTGTTGGTAGGTAATGCCAGTTTCCACTGTCGGATAATACTGTCTGTCGCAGTAATCGTTTTCTATTTTACGTTTTAGGTTTTCACTCGACATATTATGGGGATTCACTGGCGCCTGCAAACAAGTAATATCAAGTTACAAGTAATATCTTCGGTTGCACAGATGTACGGCTCCTGTGTTTTTGTTTCTGTCGACAACTCGTCAGTGATAATTGTGCCTGAGTAAAAGTGGGTTGTATACAGGCCGAGTCAGTCAAAACGATCGCGGAAATATTTTTAGCGACTTGAAAGATATGCGTAGAGTGTCTGGGATAATATTCGATGGGTTGAGGGTGCAGCTAACGGTGTTTACATAATGATAATAGGGGGTGTTTCTTCAATTCTGTTTACTTTTGTGTGAAAAGTAATATTTTTACAATTATCGAAATATCATAATTTTCTGGAAACCGTAAAACAAAAAGGAATGTATACACTTTTTTCTTATAAAATTAATCAACTATTTAACTTATAAACTATTCACCTCGTTTTCAACCCACTTCTTCAAATGTGCAACTCAATATACTACTGTGTTATCAGTTATTGATATTTTTAAGATTATTTCAACGTAAACCCTTAAACATTTCGGTCCGAATATAAAGCGACTTCGGCCACTTTCCAAATAAACGATTCATTTCACACACGTATCAAATGTATATTCATGTATATAAAGTATGTATATTTATGTGTAACAGGGCGTTAAGTTCCCGTATATGATGAGACCCCTCAACGTCAACGACGACTCCAGCCGCATAGGCTAATTAAAATGCGCGCCTAGGAGTAGGAGCCGACAATCATCTCGGTAATTGTCGGGAATACTCGGTAGATTTGGACCAATTCCGGGTAGGGCGATCGATCAGAGATCGACAGAAAGAGACTTGCTCGCGTAACGCCTAGTAGTAAGGACATGTCATCCCGCTCTTGTGCGAAACCTTAAGAGAAAGATTGTCGAGAAGTCCGCCATGTCGGCCATGTGGGCACAAAACCGTTGTACACTCCGGAATCGTCATTACAAGTAAGTGCACTATTGCCAAATAAATGATAGCTCAGGAGTTTTCGTATAAAATTATTGGGTCCCCCAACTGGCCCACCTTGGGATTGTCCCATGCTTTCACTTAACTTAGTTTATCAGTTCTACAAAAACTGATTGGCGTCCAACGAATTCGATAATGATAAATGGTCAAAATAGAGCCCTAGCAGCCATTGACCCAGGCCGCGCTAGGTGTGGGCATTAAAATTCGGTTTTGTCTGATTAGAATAGAGTCGAAATAAAACGCCCGTCTCATTTGGCGCCCAACGTGGGGCATGTTGGGAAAATATTGTAAAAGATGCTTTTTGTAATATGATGTAATGAACTATCGCTATTTCTTGCAATCGCGTAGTTTATGGACAAACGTATTTATGGTAATGCATTCGCCAGGGAATCATCGTCGTTTCTTGTAACGCGGTAATTCGATGAGAACTAGCGATTGAAATTAATTGGTAGAGTATTTCTTGTAATACACCCGTACTGAAATTATCGCGATTTCTTGCAATTGCGGTAATCAAGTAAGGATTACGTATTTAAAGTTTTGTGTATGGTAAAATCTATTGAGACTATTTAGCCGTTAATTTATTGCAATTACGGCTATATGTTCGGGAGCTTGTAGAGAGAAGAACATCGTCAATTTCTTGCAATTGCGACGGTTTCAGTAAAGATTTAATTTTGTGAAATCGATTGAGAATTATATTAGGCTACATGGTATATGAAATCATGCGAACGTTAGCTTCAAAGCGACTTCTGTAGCGGCTATTGAGCCGCCTCTGTTTGTTTTCATCATTACTCATTGTTCTATCGCGAGCAAGTCTTATTGTGTTGTCATTAGTACGTACAGAAATTCGGCGTTAGCTGGTATCGATGCGAAGAAAGAGTTATACAGCGTGTTCAATAGTCAAAGATAATTAAACGTAACCACGAAGTGATGAATATAGCGATCTACTATTGAACCACAGCTGGTATTTACCTTATTATATTCTAGCCAGCTATTTATTTATTGTTTGCGTGTTATTTATTTGAAAACAGTTGCTATTATTTATTTTGTATCCTGTTATTTATTAACTATTTATTCGATTTGGTTAACAGTGTGTTGTCTAATTGTGATTAATTTATAATTAATTGTTACTGATTGTTCTATAATTGGGAGTTGCCATTGTTAGTTATCAGTCACATTATTGTGGCAAGGCAATTATTGATCGAAATATCGAACTATTGATTACCGGTCGATTCTTATTAGCGGTTAGTCGTTTTTAATGGCTTCTCTGATTTTGTCATTCGAGCAATGACCAGTATGTTTTTCTCCCCACCGCGAAGGAAACCGAACAAGAATCAGACCGAGAATAAAAGTAATAAATCGAATAAGAAGCAAAAGTATTGTCCTACGAATACTCAGAGTAGCTCCGCAATGGCAAATTTGAATCCCCTCGTCTCCGCGGATTCCGACCGGGAAAATCCGGAAACCATCGACCATCCAAGCGGTAGTTTGACGAACGTAACCCGCGATGAAATGAATAACGCCACAACTTGTTTCGCAGGAGGGAACGCGCAAGGTCCCTCTTCGTCAACTATCGAGAAAAATACGAATCCAACAGTTGTCAGGAATTTGACATCGAGTGCTATACCGGTCGACAATTCAACGGCACTAGCCATCGAAACCTTACAGTCGCAATTGAATACCGTCCTGGCCAGACTTAACGAATCGCGAGGAAGTGACCCAGGCACTTCAAGGGATAACAATACACTCGAAGGGGGGGACGTCGTAGGTAATACGTCAATAGGAAACAGAAGCGACGACGAATCACGCGAAGTACTCCACGATAACGGAAGGTTACAAGGTCAACCAAATCCCCCGCTCCGAAGAAATACACGCAACCCGCTGGGGGCATTTGCCGCTTATCCGCAGACTAATATGTATGTCGAACCAGAAAGGAACTTAATTCACGAGGAATCGCGCCGCGTTCGTTTCGAAGATCACAGATGTTTTAACCACCCATCGGCTGTCCGTCAGCAACCATCTATGTCGGAAAGAATTGAGCCAGAGTTGGTAGCCAATCCTCAATTATTAACTATTCCGGAGCATGTCATTAAACGTATAGTGGACGAAGTCTGCTCCCGGTTGGGTGAGCAGTTCGCGGGGATAAGACAAAACAGAAATTCAGGGCCTCAACCAAATTATCGTGCTTCATCGCCGTTCGGCCCCCGACACTATAACGAAAGACGCGTACCGCGTAGGCGGGGAATTTTGACTTGTAGAACGAGTGATTCGAGTGACGAAGAAGAAGTTGACTACCCGTATGGTCGCTGTAGTCCAAGTCAAGAAAGGTTCCGTCTGTCGGACAGGGGTCGCAGAATAGGGCATTCGCCAGCTAATTTCGATAGAAGCGAAACGACCATCTCGTTTAAGATAGGGCGCATAATAGATAATTGGAAAATTTCATACCCGAAAACCGAGAAAGACCCGGACCAATTCCTGTTGATTTTGAAAGATCTGTTAAACTCGAGTGGTATTCATAAAGATTTGTTCGTTCCCTTTCTGTCAAAAATCTTCGAAGGCCCGTACCGGTCGTGGTACTTGGTCAACAAAGGATCATGGTATACGTGGAAAGACTTCTCACGTGCTTTTCGGTATCAATTAGGTGTTAAAAAAGCAGATGGTGATCTTTTTGTCGAAGTACGTGATTTAAAGGTAGAAAAGGGTGAAAAGCTGACCGAATTTGCGTGTAGGGCTCGAGTTATCTTTGAACGAATGCAACAGCCTCCAGAATTTAGAGAACAATTAAAGCAAATTTTAACGAAGTTCAATCCGCGTTTAGCTTTTGAAATTTTGAATCTGCCACTTACGAATTACGATGAATTCCTGCACTACGTGACCGAGCGCAGTTACCTGTCCCTTCGATCAGCTGCTATACAACCCAATCGCTCACGGCCAAGACAGACCGAACTAAATTATGTCCAGAATGATTGCGAGACGGATGACTCCGAAAATGATAGCGAGCCGTTAGTTGAAGACGAGCCGGAAGCGGATCAAAACGTTTCAAATTTAAAAGCCATTCAATCTAAAGGAAAATTTAAAAAGGGTACCGGCTCTCAAAACTCAAAGACCTTAGTTCAACAACGACTCGCACAGAATTTACAACAATTCGACAAAACGGGCGACCACTCCAATGCTTTAACCTCCCAATCCCATCAGCCTAAAGCTGCTGGTTCAAAACCCGCGCCTAATTTCGATCAGTTCTTTTGTTTTAATTGCGGCCAAAAGGGCCACACCGCACGTTACTGCAGCGCCGAGAGACAGGTGTTATGTTGTAAGTGTAAGGCGACGGGTCACGAGAATAAGAACTGCCCAAACGAGCAGGGAAACGCCGCGTGCCTGCAGTGACCCAACCTCAGGTTACTAGCACTAAAGGCACCGATGAGGTAAGCCAGGATCGCGAGCGTACATCTACCCGCGACTCAATTGAAATACAACGAATTAAAAACTTGGATAAATCCAATCATAGTAACCACAGGATCGGGGATCCGGACATCGAGACCGTTGTAGATTCACCTATCAAACTGGACCTTCTCGGTAGGTCCGAAAGCGAATCGGGCATGTCAGATGACGAAATAGATACACCCGACTGGCCGTTGCCACCGATCTCTTCGGAAAACCGTATTTTCCTTACCACCTTGACGAGTGAACGTACTGACGTAACTGATGGCACTGAGGCGACGTTAGCTGTCGATGTAACTCCGAACAACAATAATGACACGCTTAGGGATTGGTTACCGCCTTTCTTGCCTCCAGATGTTGTGCGTAGTTTATCGAGTCGTCGGATTTTCTGTGACGGGAATGTTAAAGAACCAACTAAAGTGATAAGGATTCCCGTAGAGGTCTCCTTCTTCGGAGAGAGAATTCAGGGCATAATCGACAGCGGGAGTGAGCGTTCGTATCTCAACGAGACTGCGTACAACAAAGTCAAAAGATATCAACTGAATCAACTACAACCTGATTCATCGACTACGTCAGGAGTACGTCTGGCCGATAAGTCTACTGTTAAAACCACTGGTGGTACATGCTTTTTGATTGACATAGGTGACGTATTTGGTCCCCAATGGTTCAGCGTTCTACCAAGGTTATCATCCGAGTTAATCCTTGGAATGGACTTCTGGATAAAATTCAAAGTAACTGTTGATCCTTTCTCTCTAACCTGGCACTTAGCCGGTAGTAAGAACAATTATCCGTTGTCCCATCGTTTCATCCTTCCTGGTGAACTACGAGCTCTCACCGTTGATCAATACCAAAAGTTTAGGGATTTCTTAGATTTGGAGTTTGCAAAATTTGACAAGGAAACTACGGGCGAAACCAATCTGATCAAACACGTTATAGAACTGGAAGATCCAACTCCTCACCGTCAGAAGCCATATCGTAGGAGCGAGGTTATCCGCAAATTTCTCAATGAAGAGGTAGATAGACTACTAGAAAAGGGATACGTCACATGGAGTAATAGTGAATGGGCTTGTTCTCCGGTAGTAGCTCCAAAAGCCAATGGTGGGCTTAGATTCTGCATTAATTACCAGCCTGTAAATCGTCAAACCAAAAAACCAGCTTATCCCTTGCACAATATGAGGTCGATCTTGTCGCAGCTCCATCAGGCGAAAATTATCTCTACCTTAGATATGAGCGAAGCCTTTCACCAAATTCCCATGGATGAAGCCAGTAGAAAATACACAGCCTTCGTTGTTGAAGGGAAGGGATTGTTGGAATGGTTGAGGATGCCCTATGGTCTCACAGGCGCTCCATCTACGTTTCAACGTCTAATGGACACACTGAAACGACGCCTAAAAGACTTGATAGCGGAGCGTAGTTTGCCAAATAAGTGGGTCGATCAAGTTTTCACTTACTTAGATGATTGGATAATAGTTAGTCAGGACCTCGACGAACATATGACGTTGCTGTCCCTAGTTTTTGAAGTCCTACGGGGAGCCAATTTGATAATCAACAGAGAGAAAAGTAGCTTTGCCTGTAAAGAAGTCAAATTTCTTGGATACATTGTAGACGAATATGGGATGAGGCCCAATCCAGAGAAGATCCAACCGATTCTCGATTTTCCTACCCCAAAAGACAGAACTCAGTTGCGACAATTTAATGGTCTCGTTAATTGGTATCATAGGCATCTAAAAAACGTCGCTCGTATACAGGGTCCCTTAAACAAACTAACTAGTCCCAAAGTTCCGTGGACATGGACAGACGTGGAACAAAATTCCTTTGACGAAGTCAAGAAAGCTCTTGCAGAGGCCCCTCGACTATACGTCCCAATTCCAGGACAACCTTTCACCTTGTATACTGACGCTAGTGATTTTGGTCTTGGTGCAATACTTGTCCAACAAGACCCAAAAACCGGAAGCGAAAATTTAATCGAAGTATTAAGCCGGCCATTAAGGGGCGCAGAGTTACACTATACAACCACCGAGAAGGAGTGCCTGGCGGTAGTCTGGTCTGTCGAAAAGTTGAGATGCTATCTGGAAGGGATGCCCTTCAAGGTCGTCACTGACCATCAGGCTTTACAGTGGCTCCGTAATTTAAAAAATCCAGTAGGTCGATTAGCTAGATGGGCGATTTATCTTTATCAGCACGATGTAACAGTTGTACATAAACGAGGTACAAAGAACGAGGCACCGGACGCCTTGTCTAGAATGTTTGATATCGATGTAGACCCGCTCGGCTGGGAAAAGGTAGTAGAAGAAACTATCCGGGGCCGTCCTCAACTAAATGCTATTTTAGGACAGGATTGGTATGATACGAAATTCAAGCTAGTACGAACAGAACCGGATAGGTTTCCCGAGTGGAAAATAGACAACGACGAGCTTTATTATTACCGGCCTGATTACGAGAAAGCACTGATCGACGACGAAAACCCATGGAAAAAAGTAGTCAAACCCAGCGAAATTTTGACAATTATCCGCGAAAATCATGATACACCACAAGCAGGACACTTAGGTAGAGACAAGACGCACGATAGGATTAGACAAAATTATTACTGGCCCGGCATGTCGCAGGATATAAAATCTTACGTGGAAGGCTGCGATATCTGTACCAAGGTGAAGTATAATCAAAACCCGGTAAAAGGACCCTTGATGACAAGACCGCTGCAACAACCGTGGGCTCAATTGTCCATAGACACTATTGTCTCCCAAACGCGCTCTAAGAGGGGCAATACATGTATTGTTGTTGTACAAGATCTCTATACCAAGTATATCGAGTTATTCCCAGTACGTCAGAGGACGAGTAAGGCAATAGTCAAAGTCCTGGATACAGTGTTTGATCGTTGGGGAACACCAAGCTCAATTATCACTGATAATGGAACAGAATATATTAACAAAGATGTCAGAAGCCTGTTATTAGCCAGAGGCGTTGAACACATAACTACCGCGCTGGCCCATCCTCAGGCCAATCCAGTGGAGCGGGTAAATAGAACCGTCAAACCGATGATCGCCGCGTTTTTGACAGGCAACCATAACGAGTGGGACGAAAATCTGCCAAAAATTCAGTTCGCCTATAACACCGTGCCGCACACAGGGACGAGGGTTTCCCCTTTCTTCTTAAATCATGGTCGCGAAGGCTTTGCTAAACGAGTGACAAAACCGAATTTAGCCTCAGATTCAGATCCTGGAGATAATTCAATAGAGTGTTGGTCAAAACGAATAGGGAAAATTGACGAATTCCGCCATCAGATTGAAAGTAAATTAAAGTCATATTCCGATCAACGTCTTGCCAAAATTAATTCATCTAGGATAAAACAAGTAGACATAACACCGGGAATCGAAGTCTATTACCCGAATAAGAAATTAAGTAATAAGGCTGAAGGGTATTCGGCTAAATTAGCCCATCGTTATTTGGGACCAGCATTTGTTAAGAGACTTGTAGGGCCAATGATTGTTGAGTTGGTTGATGCCTCAAATAAAACTGTCGGAAAATATTATGTATCTGACTTAAAGATACCCCGTCGAAGTTTGCGTAAGAAATGATTGTCCACGTAACATAGATAGTCACTGCGAGACTAATTGCGAATTATTTAGCGTTCGACGGCTGGAAACCATTGAAGGCCGACAACAGGAGCCAACGAGGGATCACACCTTCGCAGCCGGACACTGTTACGGGCCAGCCGTGCGAGCCTGTTTTCCAGCCGCGGGTATGTGCTATGCGGCGTTGGTGCAGTGGAAAACTGGTCAGGCCCGCTCCTAAATCTTTATGGGGGACCAACCGATAGTCGCCGATTCGTTAGAATCAGGCGGTGCAATACCGATTGATGCGGGATGTGGTTTAGGGTCGGAAGGAATAAGCCTTGGCGCACCACCCGGCTACGCTTACGCGCCGAGTCTCTTCCAAGTCTTACGGGTCTTAGGGCAGGTAGTCCTACTCATAAAGTGCTTCTATGATCTATACTACTGCTTTTCCTAAGTCGCGAGGGTGTCAGTCCAGAGACCAGTCCTTCCAGGTGTATGACCCAGTTGGTTCGAAGGTCCCCGGAAGGGAAAAAGGTTTAGGATGGCTGAAAGGTAAAAGCTTGGCGCACCACCCGGCTACACTTACGCGCCGAGTCTCTTCCAAGTCTTATATTACCCCGGATAGGAATATTCGAGCGGCTAAATATCCTATCGGTTAATGTGGGCTTTATGCACTCTTGTCGATTTCAGTGTTATATTAGATTTTGTTTCAATGACAGGTGGAAAATGGAATTCCAAATAAGGAGTGATTTTACGGAGAATAAAGTGTGATATATTCTGAGTTGCAATGGTAATGATACAATTCGTGTTTGGTGTGTGTGGTTGTTACAATTACCTTGGTGTGTTTACCTCGTCTGTTAGCGCACTGATTCTAACTTTCTTCACTATTACTTGCGTTACAACAGATTCGCGTTTATAGATGCTCGAAGGTGACTGATGCACGATCTCGCTCAGAGTAACCCCGTACTCTAACTTCTAGATTTTGGTCGGAGGTGCAAAGCACTACCTTCCTCGAGAATATCCCCGTATTCTCGCGTCTCGATTTGGTCGAAAGTAACTGAGTACGATCTTCCTTGAGAATAACCCCGTATTCTCACGTCTGGTTTGGCTTCGAAGGTGCAGGGCACGATCTACTGCTATTCGGGCAGGGGCTCCGCCCTGCCCGGCGTTGTGTGGACTAAGTCGTCGAGATAGATTTTGAGCAGGTTTATATACCCAAAAATCTGCCTCAGGAGTGGGGAAGATGCTATGGTTTTCCATAGTCCGGGAAAAGCGGGAAGGGATTCGGGATCGTCAGGTGAAACTGACCTGAAACCAGCTTTTCACCTTGGGAGAGGTTGTGGAATGCGGGGGTGGTCGGCTCGAAGCGAAGCTAGGGCTCAAAAAACCTGTTTCTAGGTACGGAAAAGTGATTCTGAGGTGAACGATTCCAGAATATTCTAAAATAAGCAAAGGAAAAATCGTCTCCGTAAAATGAGGACGTAACAACACCAAGACAGAAGAAGATGTCCAGTCAAAGGTTCTCCCAAAGCAAGGTTCGAAATTATGACGGCATGACAGCACTTATTAACAACCAGTCGATTATCAAGCGCTCCTTGGAAACGAGAACCAGGGATCATTAGATGTGTACTCCTGGCGAGACGAAATTTCAATACACCAGAGTGCCCGCCTCCACGCGAATTACCACCGGCACGGATGGACAGCCCTCTAATAAGGAAAATACCAACGAAGCACTGGGAAAATGTCACCCCTTTCACGACAAAATTCCAACCGAAAGCCGCCATAGCGTCGCGGGCCATTGGAACCTTACTTCTGCCTAAGGCACGGAGATTCAGTAGCGCCTTGCTAGATTCGGATCCACAAACCTGGTCAATCTGGCGGACATAGCTCAGCCACACTACACGGTTGACAGCCGGATCGTCAATTCAGTCGCTGTTGGAGGACGCCGACAAGAAGCGAGCGCAGTTCCTGGATAAACGGATGGAATCAGACAACTGAGTTTTCTTACGCCAAGGACTGTAACTGCACTCATGGTCACAAGTACAGCCAACGCATAGTGGCCGAGTTCCCCGACTGTAATGCTTGTCACAATCGCCTCGCTAACCTATATTGGGAGCAATGTAATCTTGGAGAACCGAAGGGACCCCTACTACCAACAACTTCACGACAACCGGAGTCGGCCACTAACGAAGAAATCGGACAGTCATCGTGCCGAATCGTAAAATAATTGTGCCGCCTTTAGAGTAGTGGTATAATAGTAGGCTATACCCGACCCAATAATTTAATTATGTCTGTTGTTAACGAAAATTCCAGAAATTTACAACTTGTCAATTTAATTTCAGATGCTGTCAGTCATTGTTTGGCATCATCAGTTGAATATAGTTATGTGTGCTATCATTTTCAGGCAATATTGCTAACATTAAGTTAAAGGTTGCAGGGAACTAACCAACTGCCTCCTTGTAATCGTCTCGACAAACGCAAGTCAACCATATTATTGACTGTCGTTGACGTTAAGGTCCGAAGGGGGGGAGTGTAACAGGGCGTTAAGTTCCCGTATATGATGAGACCCCTCAACGTCAACGACGACTCCAGCCGCATAGGCTAATTAAAATGCGCGCCTAGGAGTAGGAGCCGACAATCATCTCGGTAATTGTCGGGAATACTCGGTAGATTTGGACCAATTCCGGGTAGGGCGATCGATCAGAGATCGACAGAAAGAGACTTGCTCGCGTAACGCCTAGTAGTAAGGACATGTCATCCCGCTCTTGTGCGAAACCTTAAGAGAAAGATTGTCGAGAAGTCCGCCATGTCGGCCATGTGGGCACAAAACCGTTGTACACTCCGGAATCGTCATTACAAGTAAGTGCACTATTGCCAAATAAATGATAGCTCAGGAGTTTTCGTATAAAATTATTGGGTCCCCCAACTGGCCCACCTTGGGATTGTCCCATGCTTTCACTTAACTTAGTTTATCAGTTCTACAAAAACTGATTGGCGTCCAACGAATTCGATAATGATAAATGGTCAAAATAGAGCCCTAGCAGCCATTGACCCAGGCCGCGCTAGGTGTGGGCATTAAATTTCGGTTTTGTCTGATTAGAATAGAGTCGAAATAAAACGCCCGTCTCATATGTATGTTACGATCACAGATGTACCTAATTCAACGAAGTCGAGATATTAGTTAATAAGGTATGGAAAGATTTCTTTGCTACCTCTAATTTTACCCCTGTGATACTGGAATCACATTACGAATAATTTATTGTATTTGCTGTTTTTCATATTCCTGAATCTTCGAAAATAAATAGCTGATCGTGGTTTTGCCTTCCTAAACACCGTAAGACATTTATAGTAAGTGTATGGAACTTGATCCTCGAACTTGTTGGTCTATGATTAATTGTGAGTGGACTGCAGACTTTTATGAAAACATTAATTTTATTATTTATAGAAAATTGTATGGAGTCGTTTTGAAGAGACACGTGAGTCACAATTCTGAATTTCGTACAGTGTTAGAAAAATTTCAAATTGCCTTTTCAATAATCATTTGTAATTTGCAACGACTTGTAACATCACGCTTTGACTATTTTGCATTACGGTCCGTAGCATTGTCATGAGTTGCTAATTTTAATTCACGTTGCTTAATTTGCTTTTTTTCGTGTTAATTCTCCACCGACTTCTGGAAAGAGAAAACGAATACGAGACACGAGATTGCTTTGACTACAAAGCCATAGGCAATACCAGGCAATACCAATGTTTCTGCTCGCATGAAAGTATATGAATTGTACTAAATATAATACTAATGGAATATTAAAATAATAAATAAATAAAAAACGAACATTCATTGTATTTATTATTTATGAATGAAGGTAAAATTTCTTGGGATTTTAAGTTTGACACCCACAACACGAGGGACAAAAGTGAACCCGCGATACAGCTGCATACTACAGCCCAGCATCAGGTTGGTGCGGAAACATGCTAATGCCGCTGCGGGTAAACCCGCAGATGCGTCTCTCGAACACGGATCGACCGAGATTTTGCACCACCGGCTGACACCTTACGATGTCACGGCGAAGCCTCGTCGATATTACTGAGCCATCAGGGTACACGAATGTACAGTGGAAAATACTCTAATCGCATTGTCAACTGATAAATCTCTAAAGTAGAACAATATAAAATTTCGAATCAATAATCCGATTTTACTCAGAATATATTATTTTACGATTTTTACAAATATGTGTACCTTTTCTTTCTTGCAGAACAGCTTGTAAGTACGAATTTAATTTCGCAAACTACGTTATATAATTCAGCTAACGAAAGAGGGCGTTCAGAAGGATTTATCTTTGCGATTCAAATTAACAATAAAAGCACGATAGAAGAAAAAAGATAACAGTTGCAAAACTAAGGCCTTGGGCAATGAATTCTTGACATAGGCTGTTGACCATTTCCAAATCAAAGATGTAGAAACCACACATCCGCTGTTACGTCCATGCTCTGTTGAATTTATAATAACGTCAATACTACCAAACTACGATTATTATGTCAGTGCGAACAACATACTGTTAATCCATAATGTTAAACAACAAGAGATTTTATATTTGATTCTATATGTAATTTTATAGTGCTCATTAATTTTTCGGAAATTGAACATACCAGATATGTACAAAAAGTAGTGAAATCCCACAAAAATGACATCACATGGGCATGCGCTGTTAAAACATACGCGCCAAGTATATATAACACATGGATGCTGCGGCAGTACACGAACCATAAGTCAATATAATCCCGTAAGAAAGCAGTGAAATTAGGAAACCGCCAAGTACGTACTGGCAATAGCGACCTTGCAGGAGCATCAAAACGAAAGCATCAAAATAAGAATCTTATAATACAGACAAGGACACATTACAAAAAATGTTACAATAGTATTATAGCGTAAAAAAGTAGTGAAATTAATGCTTACCAAGTATGTGCGCCAATGCGCGTAGCAAATTTTGAGTCACATCAAAATCTCCGCATATTTCGACAATTATGATACATTCTGTTACCGCGATTATGGACAGAGATATTTGAAAAGTAGATAAAACGTCAAATTGGGACCTAAACAGAATCTCCCGCACCGGCATACTTGGGGCACCAACGCATCTAACACCCTGCACATAACCCTTTATGTCGCTTAATATTACGGGATGTTGCTTAGGCTGGTTTACCCAAAAGAAGTGCTCTCACAGCAGGCATTCGTCGTGCTTTTCCGGCAGAATTGCCGACGACGTACGTATGTACTTCGTCATGCGACTGTTACAGAAACTGCGACCGTTCGGGGATACGCGTCAGTAAATTATTTGCCAGTGCAAGTGGTCAAACACTGATCTTAAGAGTGCCAGCGAAGTGGCTTCAGGTACAGCCTGACACTTGTGTGCAAGTTACATGTTACTGCCAAAAAACAACGACTTCCCACTGTGAAGGTGTACTTCCACTCAGTCGACTAGTCCAAACAATTACTTGCGTTGTATTAATTCAAATTCAAATTTTATATATTGCTGAAAGTAGCGAACGGTGTGTTCGATTAATATATCTTAAAAAGGCGCCCCAAGTATGCCGGTGCGGGAGATTCTGTTTAGGTCCCAATTTGACGTTTTATCTGATTTTCAAATATCTCTGTCCATAATCGCGGTAACAGAATGTATCATAATTGTCGAAATATGTGGAGATTTTGATGTGACTCAAAATTTGCTACGCGCATTGGCGCACATACTTGGTAAGCATTAATTTCACTACTTTTTTACGCTATAATACTATTGTAAGATTTTTTGTAATGTGTACTTGTCTGTATTATAAGATTCTTATTTTGATGCTTTCGTTTTGATGCTCCTGCAAGGTCGCTATTGCCAGTACGTACTTGGCGGTTTCCTAATTTCACTGCTTTCTTACGGGATTATATTGACTTATGGTTCGTGTACTGCCGCAGCATCCACGTGCTATATATACTTGGCGCGTATGTTTTAACAGCGCATGCCCATGTGATGTCATTTTTGTGGGTATAGAATAAGAGATAGAGATAGGAGTAGAAATTATTTAAGAACCTTTACTTACCAAATTTCACTAGTCGCAGCGAAGACTGCTCCAGTATTCGTAAACCAGACGATTGTAGCCATCACGTATTCGTGTACCTGAAATATAGAAAGACAAGAATGAGTATTTATGCATAGGAGAATAAAAGTACATATACTTACCTTCCATACTTACCTTAAGAGAGTCCTAACCTAACTTAATTGTTCCTAAGTCTTAATAACTAATTTATTCTAAAATACTTACCTTCATACTTACCTCAATTCATACCCACGTAGTCCTTAGCCTTCCAATACGTAATCCAGGAGAAGAGGTTACCTGTCAACAAGAGGAGGTAAACATTAGGTTAATAGAGATTTTATTAACAAGGGAAAGATTAACGTGATAGTAGATTAAAGTGACAGATTAAAGTGATAGAACAGATTGATAGTAGTAGTAGTGGAGATCGAAAGGAAAATATTAAAATTGAAGTAATGAATAGGGTACTTACCAATTCTTGCCACGCTGCTCGGATTTAATATATTCCCTCTCATTCTCTGATCGGGTTGCTCTGTGATTTCGCTCGGCCACGAGAGTACACCTTTTCACGTGAGTTAGAATCCATGTTAAATCACTATTAGCAGATAAATATTCAATAATCAATAACACAATATCGTAGATAGTCCAGAACTGTCACTTAGTACGTGTAAACTGACCGCAGCGTCACTGTCGTGTCAAACTAGGCTCGTGCCGCTAGCGCAAGCTGCTGACCCAATAGGAAGCGTAGAATCCACCAACCGCGGCGTTGAACCAATCAGGAGCCACTTTCCCTTGAAGACGTTCTGAAACATAAATTCATTTATAAATTAATAATAAATCGGTTTCTATCCCATCCATTAATCCTATAGTGTCCAATTTCACCCAAAAATCCAACCCAGGACGTAACAGTTAGGACTGTGTTCCGTTCGTCTTTTCACGTCAAACCGCGCGATTTAAGCTTTGGTGAATGAGAATCGGACGTTGCAGTGAGAAGATAGCGTTTGTGGCTCAATAAGTCGATAACCTCCGATTGTATTGCGATCCCTGAGCCCGCGGTTGCTCCTGAGTGTTAGGACTGTGTTTCGTTCGTCTCTTTACGTCAAAGCACGCGATTTAAGCTTTGGTGAATGAGAATCGGACGTTTCAGTGGGAAGATAGCGTCTGTGGCATAATAAAGCGATAAACTCTGATTCTATTGCGATTCCTGAGCCCGCAGTTGCTCCTGCGTGTTAGGGCTGTATTCCGTTCGTCTTTTCACGTCAAAACGCGCGATTTAAGCTTTGGTGAATGAGAATCGGACGTTGCAGTGAGAAGATAGCGTTTGTGGCCGAATAAAGCGATAAACTCCGATTGTATTGCGATTCCTGAGCCCGCGGTTGCTCCTGCGTGTTAGGACTGTGTTTCGTTCGTCTCGTCACGTCAAAACGCGCGATTTAAGCTTTGGTGAATGAGAATCGGACGTTTCAGTGAGAATATAGCGTTTGTAGCCCAATAAAGAGATAAACTCCGATTGTATTGCGATTCCTGAGCCCGCGGTTGCTCCTGCGTGTTAGGACTGTGTTCCGTTCGACTTTTCACGTCTAAACACGCGATTTAAGCTTCGGTGAGTGAGAATCGGACGTTGCAGTGAGAAGATAGCGTTTGTGGCCCAATAAAGCGATAAACTCCGATTGTATTGCGATTCCTGAGCCCGCGGTTGCTCCTGCGTGTTAGGACTGTGTTCCATTCGTCTTTTCACGTCCAAACATGCGATTTAAGCTTCGGTAAATGAGAATCAGACGTTGCAGTGAGAAGATAGCGTTTGTGGCCTAATAAAGCGATAAAGTCCTATTGTATTGCGATTCCTGAGCCCGCGGTTGCTCGTGCCTGTTAGGACTGTGTTCCGTTCGTCTCTTTACGTCAAAGCACGCGATTTAAGCTTTGGTGAATGAGAATCGGACGTTTCGGTGAGATGATAGCGTTTGTGGCCCAATCAAGCGATAAACTCCGATTCTAATGCGATTCCTGAGCCCGCGGTTGCTCCTGCGTGTTGGGACTGTGTTCCGTTCGACTTTTCACGTCCAACACGCGAAATAAGCTTCGGTGAATAAAAATCGGACGTTGCAGTGAGAAGATAGCGTTTGTGGCCCAATAAAGCGATAAACTCCGATTGTATAGCGACTCCTGAGCCCGCGGTTGCTCCTGCGTGTTAGGACTGTGTTTCGTTCGTCTCTTTACGTCAAAGCACGCGATTTAAGCTTTGGTGAATAAGAATCGGACGTTTCAGTGAGAAGATAGCGTTTGTGGCCCAATATAGCGATAAACTCCGATTCTATTGCGATTCCTGATCCCGCGGTTGCTCCTGCGTGTTAGGGCTGTGTTCCGTTCGTCTTTTCACGTCAAAACGCACGATTTAAGCTTTGGTGAATTAGAATCGGACGTTGCAGTGAGAAGATAGCGTTTGTGGCCCAATAAGGCGATGAACTCCGATTGTATTGCGATTCCTGAGCCCGCGGTTGCTCCTGCGTGTTAGGACTGTGTTCCGTTCGACTTTTCACGTCCAAACACGCGATTTAAGCTTCGGTGAATGAGAATCGGACGTTGCAGTGAGAAGATAGCGTTTGTGGCCCAATAAGGCGATAAACTCCGATTGTGTTGCGATTCCTAAACCCGCGGTTGCTCCTGCGTGTTAGGACTGTGTTTCGTTCGTCTCTTTACGTCAAAGTGTTACGTCCTGGGTTGGATTTTTGGGTGAAATTGGACACTATAGGATTAATGGATGGGATAGAAACCGATTTATTATTATTTTATAAATGAATTTATGTTTCAGAACGTCTTCAAGGGAAAGTGGCTCCTGAATGGTTCAACGCCGCGGTTGGTGGATTCTACGCTTCCTATTGGCTCAGCAGCTTGCGCTAGCGGCACGAGCCTAGTTTGACACGACAGTGACGCTGCGGTCAGTTTACACGTACTAAGTGACAGTTCTGGACTTTCTACGATATTGTGTTATTGATTATTGAATATTTATCTGCTAATAGTGATTTAACATGGATTCTAACTCACGTGAAAAGGTGTACTCTTGTGGCCGAGCGAAATCACAGAGCAACCCGATCAGAGAATGAGAGAGAATATATTAAATCCGAGCAGCGTGGCAAGAATTGGTAAGTACTCTATTCATTACTTCAATTTTAATATTTTCCTTTCGATCTCTACTACTACTACTATCAATCTGTTCTATTGTAACGTCAAGAGGTGCTAGAACCTCCAAAAATTTTTCACGAATTTCGATGTTCAGAAAATTATTCTTTATTAATTATTATTCGTTACAATTTCATATAATTATATTATTAGCGTTAGAATTTAAGAATACTACCGTCGGAATCCTCGCAGAAAGAGCTCAGCAAATACCTGGAACATAAGAAACGAATCAGTTTATTAGGGAATACTGTGAATCTAAAACTAAATGTAAGAACCTTAATCTATAATTCCAACGAAATAGCGATCGAGGATTAACGTAAGAACAGCGAGCGGGAGAAGGCAGCGGAATTTGAGCGCGAAGCGAACGAGTTTAAGAGGGAAATAAGCGAACGAATAGCATGCGAGAAAGATTCGAGTAGGAGAACTCGAGAACCAATTAGACGACTAGTAACGATAATTTGGAAGGAGAGTATGGAGAGTCTCACGAGAAGTCAGAACAAGCTGAGAGTCTGAAACAAGCAGTTCGGATAGACAGTTCAACAGTCGAGGAGTAACAGTCAGTAAGAGTCTTAGACGAGCAGTTCGGATAGACAGTTCAACAGTCGACGAGTAACAGTCAGCAAGAGTCAGTCAGTAACAGTCGTAGCGAAAAGAAAAGTCTTATCAGAAGTGTAGAAAGAGTCGCGCACAAAGAGTCGAAAGATAGTCGGAAGTAATAGAGTTCAGTTCGCATTCAACGTTCAACTGCCTTCGAAATCAAACGAGTAATATAAGGAAAAGTTGTAACGTGTATTTTCTATTCGAACACTAATCAAGTGCAAAGTTAAAACAAGAAGCTACGATTTATTCAAATCAGTCATTCTCATGACTACACCGATCCTCACCACATATTAGAAGGAAGTCTCTCGAGATTCATTGCCATCGACGATCACCCGCAACAACTCCATTGGATCCACGGAAGAAGAAGGACGACTGAGCAGATAGTGCAGCCTTTCATGGTCAACAGGACGATCCACTTCTACGAAGCAGATTCCAACACGGAGCCAGTTCGCAATCGTTCGAGAAGCCAAGCAGGGTGAGAAGAAAAAGAGAATTGACGAGACGAGCTGAAAACAAATAATTCCCTGTGAGTATAGTCCTATCCCGAGATATCCTTTCAATAAAAATTAATAAAGCTCTTCCTTTCAAAATTCCAAATACTTCCAAGCAACTAGCGGACCTCTGCCGGTTGTTCCCGAATTTCTATTTTATGTGAGAGGACAGCCGCTCGTTATAATAAAATTCATCCTTTCATTAATCTAAATTGTTTCTCCACTTTCCAAATTATTGTGCGTAGAGAGGACCACCGCTCACTCGCAATTTACCTACCAAACAATTTCCCAATGTCATCCAATGCCTAATAAGAACAGAGCCGGAAATAAACTCAAAGAGAGAATGAAGAAGAATCAAACATCCTATCTCGCGATAAATTCAATTAATAAAACTAAAGCGAAAACTAGAAGGGAAGGAAGGAAAAATCAAGTGAGACGAGTAGCAACAAATTACCGTAGTTCGGGAAAAATAGAATTTCATTCTTTATTAGATTTAAAGGATACAGAGTTTACAGAGTCTAAGTACAGTAATTATAATAACATCGATAATAATAATAATAAGGAAGTACAGGATATTAAGGTAGATACTGCAACAGTCGAAGATAGGACACCTGGAAAAGAAACCACATGTAAATGGGAATTGAAACCATTAGAATTAAGTAATATTATTTATCCTGCAAATATTCCAATCGGCGATCCTCGTAGGAACAGGTATATTGAAGTTAGGAGACAAAAGTTATATCCTCTGCTATCGTTGAGTCCATATCCAGAAAGGGCAGCAGGAAATCTAAAATACCGGAGAGGAAAAATTAGTAAGAGTAATAGTGAAAAGTCAGAAGGAATAATTGAGGAGTACGAGCCGCAAATTCATAATTAGAATAATAAGAAATCGAGAAATATTAACGTGCGAAACATAGATATAATTTGATGCAGAGAAAAGGAACCATTCACGCGTGGAATAATAATTAGAAATCGAAATACATTGATAGAGGCGAGAGAAAGGTTTAAGAGAGCGATTATGTACCAAATCAAATCCTAAATCCAATAATAAATAGTCCAGGAGATAGATGCGTAGAAGTAAATAGCAGTAGAGAGCCAGCGTAAGCCTCTATCAGCGAATATTAATCTGAAACCAAAGAAGAGATTGTACAGTATCATATAATTCAAGCAACGTAACGAGAAGAATTGTAAATATCAAGAAGAGAATCAAGAGGAGAAATATGTAATATAGCTTGTAAGAAATTAGATTTACTCACCAAGGTCCCCGAGTCCAGTAATTCACTATTCGCGGAGAGTCAGCGTAAGTAGTAACCTAAAATAAGCGACAAAAACATTAGAAATGGAGAAGTAATATTAATAATCAGAAAGGAGAAAGAGTCGAATAGAAAGTATTAATCCTATAGTGTCCAATTTCACCCAAAAATCCAAGCCAGGACGTAACACTATCACTTTAATCTGTCACTTTAATCTACTATCACGTTAATCTTTCCCTTGTTAATAAAATCTCTATTAACCTAATGTTTACCTCCTCTTGTTGACAGGTAACCTCTTCTCCTGGATTACGTATTGGAAGGCTAAGGACTATGTGGGTATGAATTAAGGTAAGTATGAAGGTAAGTATTTTAGAATAAATTAGTTATTAAGACTTAGGAACAATTAAGTTGGGTTAGGACTCTCTTAAGGTAAGTATGGAAGGTAAGTATATGGACTTTTTTTCTCCTATGCATAAATACGCATTCTTGTCTTTCTATATTTCAGGTACACGAATATGTGATGGCTACAATC
Source organism: Trypoxylon attenuatum (assembly GCA_963989405.1). Classification (NCBI taxonomy): domain Eukaryota; kingdom Metazoa; phylum Arthropoda; class Insecta; order Hymenoptera; family Crabronidae; genus Trypoxylon; species Trypoxylon attenuatum. The sequence continues at coordinate 60,223 of CAXDIT010000157.1, read as the reverse complement.
GTCTGGTTTACGAATACTGGAGCAGTCTTCGCTGCGACTAGTGAAATTTGGTAAGTAAAGGTTCTTAAATAAATTCTACTCCTATTTCTATCTCCTATTCTATATACTTTCTATTCGACTCTTTCTCCTTTCTGATTATTAATATTACTTCTCCATTTCTAATGTTTTTGTCGTTTAATTTAGGTTATCACTTACGCTGACTCTCCGCGAATAGTGAATTACTGTACTCGGGGACCTTGGTGAGTAAATCTAATTTCTTACAAGCTATATTACATATTTCTCCTCTTGATTCAATTCTTGATATTTACAATTCTTCTCGTTACGTTGCTTGAATTATATGATACTGTACAATCTCTTTTTTGGTTTTAGATTAATATTCGCTCATAGAGGCTTACGCTGGCTCTCTACTACTATTTACTTCTACGCGTCTATCTCCTGGACTATTTATTATTGGATTTAGGATTTGATTTGGTACGTAATCGCTCTCTTAAACCTTTCTCTCGCCTCTATCAATGTATTTCGATTTCTAATTATTATTCCACGCGTGAATGGTTCCTTTTCTCTGCATCAAATTATATCTATATTTCGCACGTTGATATTTCTCGATTTCTTATTATTCTAATTATGAATTTACGGCTCCTGAATTATTCCTTCTGACTTTTCACTATTACTCTTGCTAATTTTTCCTCTCTGGTATTTTAGATTTCCTGCTGCCCTTTCTGGATATGGATTCAACGATAGCAGAGGATATAACTTTTGTCTCCTAACTTCAATATACCTGTTCCTACGAGGATCGCCGATTGGAATATTTGCAGGATAAATAATATTACTTAATTCTAATGGTTTCAATTCCCATTTACATGTGGTTTCTTTTCCAGGTGTCCTATCTTCGACAATTGCGGTTTCTACCTTAATATCCTGTACTTTCTCGTTATTATTATTATCAATGTTATTATAATTATTGTACTTCCTCTCTGTAAACTCTGTATCCTTTGAATCTAATAAAGAATGAAATTCTATTTTTCCCGAACAACGGTAATTTGTCGCTACTCGTCTCACTTGATTTTTCCTTCCTGCCCTTCTAGTTTTCGCTTTAGTTTTATTAATTGAATTTATCGCGAGATAGGATGTTTGATTCTTCTTTCTTCTCTCTTTGAGTTTATTTCCGGCTCTGTTCTTATTAGGCATTGGATGACATTGGGAAATTATTTGGTAGGTAAATTGCGCGTGAGCGGTGGTCCTCTCTACGCACAATAATTTGGAAAGTGGAGAAAGAAGTTAGACTAATGAAAGGATGAATACTATTATATCGAGCGGCTGTCCTCTCAGATAAAATAGAAATTCGGGAACAACCGGCAGAGGTCCGCTAGTTGCTTGGAAGTATTTGGAATTTTGAAAGGAAGAGCCTTATTAATTTTTATTGAAAGGATATCTCGGGATAGGACTATACTCACAGGGAATTATTTGTTTTCAGCTCGTCTCGTCAATTCTCTTTCTCTTCTCACTCTGCTTGGCTTCTCGAAGGATTGCGAACTGGCTCCGTGTTGGAATCTGCTTCGTAGGAGTGGATCGTCCTGTTGACCATGAAAGGCTGCACTATCTGCTCAGTCGTCCTTCTTCTTCCGTGGATCCAATGGAGTTGTTGCGGGTGATCGTCGATGGCAATGAATCTCGGGAGACTTCCTTCTAATATGTGGTGAGGATCGGTGTAGTCATGAGAATGACTGATTTGAATAAATCGTAGCTTCTTGTTTTAACTTTGCACTTGATTATTGTTCGAATAGAAAATACACGTTACAACTTTTCCTTATATTACTCGTTTGATTTCGAAGGCAGTTGAACGTTGAATGCGAACTGAACTCTATTACTTCCGACTATCTTTCGACTCTTTGTTCGCGACTCTTTCTACACGACTTCTGATAAGACTTTTCTTTTCGCTACGACTGTTACTGACTGACTCTTGCTGACTGTTACTCGTCGACTGTTGAACTGTCTATCCGAACTGCTTGTCTCAGACTCTCAGCTTGTTCTGACTTCTCGTGAGACTGTCCATACTCTCCTTCCAAATTTTCGTTACTAGTCGTCTAATTGGTTCTCGCGTTCTCCTACTCGAATCTTTCTCGCATGCTATTCGTTCGCTTATTTCCCTCTTAAACTCGTTCGCTTCGCGCTCAAATTCCGCTGCCTTCTCCCGCTCGCTGTTCTTACGTTAATCCTCGATCGCTATTTCGTTGGAATTATACATTAAGGTTCTTACATTTAGTTTTAGGTTCACAGTATTCCCTAATAAACTGTTTCGTTTCTTATGTTCCAGGTATTTGCTGAGCTCTTTCTGCGAGGATTCCGACGGTAGTATTCTTAAATTCTAACGCTAATAATATAATTATATGAAATTGTAACGAATAATAATTAATAAAGAATAATTTTCTGAACATCGAAATTCGCGAAAAATTTTTGGAGGTTCTAGTGTTACGTCAAGATTGGCGGGATATGGTATTTTGGATGGGATTTCAAGGGTATTGATCAATTTATCGATTTTTCTATGTTTCAGATTTCAACGTGGACGAGTACCATCTCAATCTAATTTCCGTCGCGGTGGCGCCGCATGACTGTGGATCTTCGTACTAGTAAGTAAAGGGTTAACTCTCGAGAATGCGTGTCGTGAAGTGACGTTTGTGAGTGTATTAATATCTATCTTTAAATTCTGTTCCAGCTGCACCATACAGTGACTCGAATAAGTGGATTCTAACCTACGTGATAGTGTGTGTTCCCGTGGCCGAGCGAAATCACGAAACAACGCTACCAGAGAATAGGAGAGAATGTATGCAGCGTGGCAAGGTTATGTATACTTTAATCTTATTTAACTCGGTCTTTGTATTGAATTTCTATCTCTAATCTATTTCTCTCACTTCTATTTACTTATTTGAAACTGCTATCTATAATTCTATCTTTGATTCAAAGTATTAATCAATCTCTATTATTTGTGTTTGACAGGCGTCTCCTGAGCGTCAAGGCTGTAAGAGTATGTGGGTGTTGAAAGGTAAGTATACAAGGTAAGTATCTAGGATTAAATTAATATATAAGTATAGGTTAAGTTTGCAAAAGGCAAGTATAAGGTAAGGACTAGACGTACTCAATTATATTCATGTGACGTTACTGTTTATTCTGCTTCGCCTCAGTTTACTCCTCTAATAAATGTTTGATATTTTCCAGGTTAATAATACCATCTCTCTGGCAAGGAAATTCTACATCAATTATGTATCTGTGGATTATGAAGACTTGGAACTATATCTTATTCAACTGTACGACTGGGATCTCTTTATGTAAGTATTTTCAATTAACTAATGTTTCTCAATTTCAATCTCTATCTTCTTATGTTCTTATTCAAGGAATATTCTATGCTGACTTATTTACTTTCTGTTCTAGGAACTGTGATGTATTGCTATCTCTCTCTGTGTTTACGTTTCTTCTGCTGAGCCCAATGTTATGGTGAGGAAAAGCTTGTGTTAATATTCGCTTACAATCTTCAGGTAAATTTTGTACAATCTTCTATAATATTACTTATTATAACGCTTCTTCTTATTTCTAAATTCTAATACGATTCTTATTTGCAGGTTACTCGTGGATTATTATCTGAAATCTAACTTGGTACGTATTCTTCGATATTTCCTTCAATATTACTAAGGTTACCTGAATATCGTTTACTAATTCTTTCTTTCTTATTTTCCAGATTATCTGTTGCAGAAACTTTCCGTGGGTCTAATGCTGGTAGTGGATATAATCTTTGCTGTCTAATTTGCAGATATCAGTTTCTACGTGGATCATTAATCGGAATCTTGCTGTTATATATTATTAAATCTATATCTAATGGAATTAATCTCCATTTACAGTTTTCAGTCTTATTACTCCCTACTTTGTGTACTTCCTTTCTTTCTACTACCGTTTCTGCTGTAACTTTGATACTTGTACTTGTATTCACAATATTAACGTCTCTTTCTTTATTTTCAGGTTTGCTGTTTACTTCGAGCTGTTCGAGATATTCTCCTAATGAATTATTTGATGTGAAATTATCTGTTTGTAAATCTGTATCTGTGTATGAATATTCTGAAAGTAAATTTATCAATAAAGGATCGTATTCCTCCTTTCCTATATGTTCGCGTCTTTGTACTATCCTCCTAATTTGATTTTTCCACCCTGCCCTTCTAGTCTTCTTCTTCTTCTTTTCAATATTATTTGATTTAATTTCTGGATTTAGCGCGGAATAGGATGCACGTTTTTCTCTTCTTTGTTTTACTTTCTTTCCGGCTCTATGAGGATTTGGCATCTAAAATGTGAAGGTAAGTTTGGTCATTTATTGTTGTCTGGGAGCGGTGGTCCTCTCTCCAGTACAAGGTTATTTGGATAACTGCGCAGCTCGCACCTTAGGCAGTTCGGAAAGAATTTGTGTGACTAGGAAGAATCTACGTTCTGTTAGCGGTGGTCCTCTACACAGAATTTCAATTCGGGAACGACTGGCAGTGGTCCGCTGGTCGCTTGGAATTTGTTGGAATGAAGGAAGAGCCTTTTTAAATTTTCTTGACGGGATATTTCGGGTTTGGGATTATACTACCTTTCTTACTTTACGTCTTCTTCTATTATTTTCTCCTTGGGTTTCTTCTCTTTCTTCTCCTTGGCTTCGTTGGCTACGTTTGATACAGATCGATTTGTCTGTACTGGATCAGTCGACTTCTCTTAATTACTGCCTCCTTTGTTTCAGGTTGAAGCTGCTCGTGCTGTACTACGTCTCGCTGGCTCGTTCGTGAACACAATCGACTATAGTCAGTGGATGCTGCTTCCTAACAATTCCTTCGAATTGTTAATTGAACGTTGAGGTTTGTATTTTTGTTCCTTTACAGAACTTTAGTCATGAGAATAACTGATTATATTTGAATAAATACACTGGCTTCACTTGAACACTTGTATTCGACTTGACTTTTACACCTCCCGTCTTTCTCCTTTGTACAATGGCTCTTCCGAAATTACTGCTTGACGTGCTGCGACTTGTTTCATCGACTGATTACGAATGACAACTTAGTAGCAAATGACCCGGTGGTAAATGTCTGACCGACGTGCTCTCCCAGCAATGGTAACTGAACAAATGACTGGTGATAAATGACCGACGTGCGCTCCCGACAATACTTGTTGAACAAATGACGATGAGAGCTCGCGTGCTCCTACTTTTATACTCCTCGCGCTCGTTGTTCTCCGCGCTGCTCTCTGATTGGCTGGCGCTCCTCAGTCGCTCGCTGATCGTACTACGCTGTACATCTCCCGCTCTCTCGCATCGCTGTAGCTTCCTTTCATACTTTCTATCGTTCTACATTACTTTTCCTTTTCAGCTTTTACATATTAACATTTCTAATTGATATTACTAATGGTTCTTCTTCTTTTCGCAGATTCTTCGCTGGAGCCTTGGTTCGTCGTCGGGATACAATATTAACATCTATTTTAACAATATTATGTCACGGACGGTCGAGCTTTCGGGTGAATTTAAGTGATTACACTATTTGTGTTTAAGAAGGTTTATTCGGTATCGGTGCTAGTCCGGGTCAGTCTAATTGGTCTGTACTATTCGAGAGTTCGTCCGTAAGTCCCTGAGTCGTCGTCGTGGGTCCAGCGTCGTAAGGTGTTGCGTCGGAGTAGGGAGAGCAGTGTCAGCGTTTTGGGTCCAGTGGCGTAGCGTCCGTTACACTCCCCCGTTTTTGATTTTGATGCTCCTGCATCAATTTTCGTTCATATGGTCATTGGTCAGTAGCGTCCGTTACATTATGTCATTGTTTGTCTGTCAAAATAAATATTTATTAGTTTCTGATGTCTCAGGTGGTCACTATTATTACTTCAAGTTATATACTTTTTTTTTGTATATGTTCTTTGTTACCTGTTGCTACCATTGGATTATTCTGTTTGGTTACCTTGTGTTTGGTTTTGCGATTTATATACTTATTTTGTCTTTGTGCTACTGTATGTCTTTTTCTCTCTCTTTGATATTGTCCGTCTATGCTCCCTGTGTATTTCTGTGTAACCTGTAATGTCTTATTGCCTTTTGCTTTTTGGATTAGTTTAAATTCCTTATTTGGTTTATTGTGATCTAGTCATTTTGTCAACAGTATTTTGTTGTCAATCCGTTAGTCTTGTTAATTAGATAAATGGGTGGTTAGTTGCCAGGATTTTCTACTAAGGATTATTATTATTTTTTTCTTTGTGCGTTAGAATGCGTTGCTGTATGTTATGGATGTTAATTCTATGACTCTGTGAGATATGTCGAATTCATTCGTAAGCTCTATGGGTTGTCATTCGATTTTGTTATTTAAAGTGTCATAATCCACATGTTACCTATTCTTTTCCGCAAAATGATGATTTTCCTAGTATTGTATTAATTGCTATTATTGGTGTTATCAAATAACTATAATTATTTAGGCTGCGCTAACCGCACTACGTGTATCTGTCTGACAGTTTATCATGTTTCCTATCGTCCATTGAGTGTGAGATGGAGTCAGCTGTTTTCGATGGTAAGTCGGTGTGTAGTATGCTTCGTCATCGGTCTGTGTATCATGGTCATTTGTCGTCTTCGTCTGATTTGCGGTGGTTATGCTTAGTTTTTCAACAATAATTTTGCTCTGTCCTGTATCTTGTCGTGTCTTTGGTGGAGAACGGAAAGTTGGTTCGATGTCCGATTTCATTGCTATGTCCGTTTGATCGTAACTTTCTCTTACAATGTTAATATTTTCCACGTTTAACGTTGGTGATCTAAACTTCGGTTCTGGTGGTGCTTCTGTTAGTTGCTCTGTATCACTTTTTCGAATTATACTCGTTGGTCCTTGTTCCGTTTGCCTTATCGTCGTTTTACTTTTTATTTCAGCATTTTCTTTCTGTGATTCTTCTAGGAGCTGTCGATCTTCTGTCTCTATGCGATTTGATACTTCGTCTGTTAGCCGACGGTCGCTTTTTCTCGCTATACTATCTGATCCGCTTGCCAGGTTCACTTCTTTCAATGCATTTTTCTCTTTTCCTTTTATTATATCCTCTTCATTCGTATTTTGCTTAATATCTTCACTTGCTTCTTCATTGCTATCTTCGCTTTCATTTTCATTATTATCTTCATTTCTTCTTAATTTTATTTTCATTATTATTCTATGCTCTTCATTATCTTCTTCTTTTTCTTGCATTGTATCAGTATCGTAGTCCTGATTTCTATGTGCCATTTCGTCGTTACTATTTTCGTTATTGTTTTCTTCTACCTCAATTATTACATCTTCCATATCTGTGTCGCAGTCCATATTACTTGCCTGGTTGTCGATATTTATTTTCTCATAGTTTCCTTCTTCTTCGGTTATTTCATCTTCTGATTCCGTATCGGTGTCCTTATTCGAAGTTGCTGATTCGTCATCTGTTGTCCAATACATGTCTTCCTCTTCGTCGGTACTTTCTATTTCGCTTTCGTAATTGCTGTTATTTGACTCTTGATATGCGATCGTTCGCCACGTTTGATTTTCTGTATTTTCGTCTATCGTGTTGTTCTGTCTTATGTTGTGCTGATGATATAGTCTTTGCTTTTTATTGTCCTGTATGTTGTCATGTGTGTCGCTCGATCTTAATCTATTAGGTCTCATATTTATCGGTGTGTCTCTTGGGTGTATGAATGTTACGTTACTATTTCTTTCAACTACTTTCGTATAGTCTACTATTATCATTCGTTCTTTGTCATTAATATCTGATTTTCTAGAAAATTTCCATACTGAGGAACTGTAAGGGGGAATTGAAGGTGCTAAATCGTTGTCTGAAAGGTTTTGTGTCGGCTTGTGTACTTCTGTTTCGTGTAGGTATTGTTTTGTGTGTACAAGTGTGTTGTCTGTCGCGTGTATTTTGTGTTGTCTACTGTTCGTACGTCCTAGACTATTTTCGGGTACATAAAATAAGTTTGGGAATTCGGTTTTATTAACTCTGTCCATTGCATTCGTCATGTGCGCAGTCGATTTGTCATTTGTATATGTTTGGTTGCAGTCAGTTACCCTGTCAATGATTTTTGTGATGGGCTGTAATGTGACCTTGGGAATGGTCGTGCGTATTGTTTCATTAGTCGCATTGGTGACATGCACATATGCCATATTCCCTTGGTTTTTTACCAACGCATTCGAGAATTGCAGTCCAGGACAAATAGTTATTCTGTCAATATACCCTTCGTCTAAGTCAGTGTCTACCAGTCGTACGTATGTCTGTATTGTGGTGTTGGGAGGTACTATCAGTGTTTCAGGTGTGTTAAAGTGTATCGTGTATATGCCAAATGTAACAAGCCCTTGTGAATATAAGATGTTGCCTTTCGTCTTTTTGAAAAATGGGTCTCCTAAGAGTCCGTCTTCTGTTATGGGAAAAGAATCAGGAACAATATGGAATTCAATACTATAATTTTTGAATTGTAACATGCACATACCCAGTGTTGTCGTTTTATCGTCTGTAATGCCTACAAGTTGATGTGTGATGGTTTTATATATGACTGTGTTATTCGCTACTTTACTTCTTTTTATTAGATTTACACTTGCATTTTTGTCAATAAATAGTCTCGTTTGTCTTGTTTTAATGTTTGGCGAATCTAATATAATTGTCGGTAGTAAATGGTTTGTTGAAAATCCGCATCTAATGCTTATCGGTTCGGTCGTCGGTTCTTGTATATTTACGAGTGATTCTTGCGTTATCGGTTCTCCTAATCTGTAGAGTCGTGCGATGTCTGTGTCTAATTCAAAATTTCCATCGGATTCGGTTAATTCGCATTCTGTGCTGTGTTTTTGCGTAAGATTGTGTCTGTCAATGAGATTCTTTATCCTTTGATCCTTTTTTAACCTATCCACTAGTTGGTGAGCCAATTCGTTTATTTGTTTATCCGTTAGTCCTTCGTGAGTTTGTTTTCTGTCCGTCGACTGATTCCTATTTCCGTCACTACTTCGTGATTCATATTTACATTTTTCTTCCGAATTGTCGCGGTCTCTGTACCTTCCTCTTAAATTATGTCTGTCTGTATTTCGCAAATTATCCCTATGTCTATCGTTTGTCTCGTGTTTGTATCGGTCCTGTGAATTATTCCTATATCTGCTGTAGTCTCTATTTTGTGAATTGTCCCGTCTTCGTCTGTCGTGTGATTCATTGCGGTAATTCGTATGGTTCCTGTCATAATTTCTATCATATTGCCTGCATTCGTTTAAATTTCTATGATACGAATTGTCACTGTATCTATTGTTGCTATCCCTCGAATCGTTTCTATATCTGTCGTTCGAACTGTCTCTATCTCTACTGTATCTGTCGCCTGAATTGTCTCTGTATCCATAATTTCTTTCGCGCGAGTAGCTCCTTCGTCTATATCTACCAAAAATTCTATCATATGAGTTGTCTCTATATGGCGAGCCAGTTCTACATCTGCAAGGTGAATTATTTTTATACGGCGAATTATTTCTAGATCGGTCTCGTGAATCGTGCCTATATTTATTCTGTTCCCTATTCCGTGATGTGTCTCTTAATTTTTCCGAATAATATTTATCGTGTGAATAATTATTTTGTCTATTGTAGCTTCTGTCATATGAACTGTCTCTGTAACGGTCTCGCGAGTCTCGTCTAAAATCTGTATCTGATCTACTCCAATTTTGTCTACCATAGCGTGTTATGTTTCTGTTCCAAGAAGGTGATTCTGTGTCGTCGTGAGAATTCTTATCGTAATATCCGGTCTGTCGACGTCTACGTCTTTCACCATATAGCACATTATTACTGTGTGAATTTTGCGGTCTTAGCGTCTTTAAATTTTACAATATTGATTGTCATGTTCATTGTTTCCTTATTGTTTAAATTATTTTGCGATGAAGAGATGTAAAATGTGGATGTTCTTTTCCCGTCATGATCCCGTTTTGAGCTTCGCTGTGATTTTTCTTCTCAGGTCAAATTTTAATAGGTCAGAGAGTATGGTGTGTAAAAGCAATGTTTCGTTAGCAATGGTTTATGCGTCTTAGTTTGGTTAATTTATAATTTATGTGACTTACGGTACTGTTGCTGTCTGGGTATGGATTGTCATTCGTCGGTGTTGTGTAGTCCCGTCGTTGCTCTATTTTCTCTGTCTCTACTGTCGTTGTTGCTGTGTGTGTCGTGTTGTCTTTCCCTCACTAGCTCGTTTTCTGACATCAATTTTGTCGTCTGTTGTTGAAATGTTGCGTAGCGGTGTTCGTCTTTCTTTTCATATTTTCTCAATGGCTCACTTCTGACACCAATTATATCACGGACGGTCGAGCTTTCGGGTGAATTTAAGTGATTACACTATTTGTGTTTAAGAAGGTTTATTCGGTATCGGTGCTAGTCCGGGTCAGTCTAATTGGTCTGTACTATTCGAGAGTTCGTCCGTAAGTCCCTGAGTCGTCGTCGTGGGTCCAGCGTCGTAAGGTGTTGCGTCGGAGTAGGGAGAGCAGTGTCAGCGTTTTGGGTCCAGTGGCGTAGCGTCCGTTACAATTATATGCTAGTAATAAGATATATGTAACTTGGGAAAAATAAGGACTTTGATGAAAAATTATGCCTTCTTAATTCGTGAAAAATTTTACCGGTTATAGTACCGAAATTTAGATATACGTTACACCTCTATAGAGCTATAGAGTAATATCTGTCATTTTTAGTAACTTCTGCTCGTCCTACTTCCAATGTTGTTTTCCATTTAGGTAGTTCGTTTGTTTTTGCTAAAGCTATCGCGCCTGTATCAATGGGTTCGCCTTTTGCTGATAAGAAATACATTACGTTATCGTGTCTTAAATTAATCGGATCTCTGGTTTCGTTATATTCTAGTCGCTTATCGTTGGTTACTAATTCGTTGAAAAGTGTTAATCGCCTGGATTCTTCACGGGTTAAGTTTCTCGGAGTCTCTTCTAATGCTAATTCGGAGTCTAATATAGAATGTTGTATCGTTCGTTCCAAAGGGTATTCGTTGTCAGATTCATCGGTTTGATCTTCCTCCATTTCTTCATCGTCATCGGGTGGTTTCTCGGTTTGTATTCCACTTGGGCCCGGCATCGCATCGCCATAATTATAACTTGGTTTTCTTGGGGTAAATATTTCTTCCGTACTAGAGTCTAGTGGTATTAATTCGCGATTTCTTTTAGGTGGTGGACTATTGGATTCGTCACTGGAGTCTGATTCTCGAGGACGTACTGGATACATTATTCCCTTCTCTACTGGTGGTGGGTTTCTTGATAGTGCGTCTGCAACGTAATTAGTTTTCCCGGGTTGATATCGAATTTCGTAGTCATATTCCATAAGTTTCAATCTCCATCTCGTCAATCTCGATGAGGGGTCCTTTACATTATTTAACCATACGAGTGGCCTGTGATCCGTAAGTAATATAAATTTTCGGCCATATAGATAAGGACGTAAATATGTGACACAATAGACTATAGCTAACAATTCCTTCTCAATAGTTGAATAGTTCTTTTCGGCATCGTTAAGGGATCTCGAGCAGTATGTAATTGGTAATAAGTTACTTGAGTGTTCCTGACTTAGTACTCCTCCTATCGCATAATTTGATGCATCTGTAGTTACGATAAATGTCATTTCGAAATTTGGATATTGAAGTATCGGTTTTGTACATAGTTTGTCGATTAGCGTTTGAAATGCATCGTTCTGTTTCTCAGTCCACTCAAATTTAACATTTTTCTTAAACAATCGTGTCAGTGGTTTAGCTATGTGTGAGAAGTTCGGTATCAATTTCCTATAGAATCCTACCATTCCTAAAAATTGTCTTACTGCTTTCAAATTCGTTGGTTGAGGGAAGTTTTTAACGGCTTGTATCTTTCGTTCGTCTGGTTTAACTCCATCTTTCGTAATCGTATGCCCTAAATAATCCACTTCCTGCTTCAAAAATATACATTTGCTAGGTTGTAATTTCAGATTCGCTTTTTCTAATCGCTCCGCTAACTTAATAAATTTCGATTCGTGTTCCGCTAATGTTCGTGAATAGATAACAATATCGTCGAGATATACAAATAATTCGTTGCCTTGTAGGCCGGTTAATACATTGATCATAAGTCTTTGAAATGTTGCGGGCGCATTTTTGAGTCCAAACGGCATTCTACAAAATTGATAATGTCCATACGGGGTTGAGAAAGCTGTCTTTTCTTTATCATTTAGGTCCATTGGAATCTGGTGAAAACCTGAGGCTAAATGAAAAATTGAGAAATATTTCGCATCACCAAGCTGATCTAGGATTTCGGTTATATTCGGTAAGGGATATGCATCTGGAATTGTCTTTTCATTTAACTCTCGATAATCAATAACCATTCTCCACTTTTTCTTTTCAGGGTCGTCTGACCTTTTGGGAACTATCCATATAGGTGAGTTATTATTCCTGACTCTAACATTTCTTGTACCTGCCTATTTATTTCTTCTTTATGTATTGGCGGAAATCTATATTGTTTCTTATTAATAGGTCTATCATCTGTAGTAATTATTCGGTGTTTGATTGTTTCAGTGTGCCCTAGCGGTTCTTCTGGCAGATGGAATATGTGGCTAAATCTGGTAACTAAACTTTCCGTACTCTCCTTTTCTTCTATAGTCATATGATCAGTTTTTAGAAATTTCAATATCTCGAATAAACGTGCTTTCTTTTCAACGTGTGCGACTCTTTTAATACTTTCCTTCCTCTCTACTACGTTATATTTCGCGAATGAATTAGAGCTCAGTTCCGAGGGATAAGATTTGACGAGGCTTTGTTTTTGATGCACTAGAATTGGATTTACCGAATGAGGGTTCTCGATACGGGGTGCACGCGGGCATTTTACCTCCGATATCCAGTTCTCCTCTACTTGATTACGACTTCTTTTCTCCCAAATACTCTTAATCTCCTTTATTTCTTTAAACTCCCTAATATTCTTTTCCTCCTTTTTCTTTTTATTCTCCTCAACTTCCCTATTCTCCTTCTTCGACTTCTTATTTTGTAGTGCGTGAATCTTTTCTTTAACCTCTTTGATAAACCTCTCGTTCTCAGTTACTGGCTTTTGTATTTCTTTTTCTCCCTTACTTAATTCTTTCGTTAGTTCTGGACAATGGCTTTGTATCTCTACACTTGGAACAATAAATTCTCTTCGCTCTTCATTTAAGTTTACCGCTTCTAACTGTACCTTTCCATTCTCCTGTCTTACAACACTATTTCCCATAAATACTCCTTCTGGCGTCTCGATTAAGGGTATATGCCCTGTTGAGTTATTTGATCCTGATACTTTTATTTCTACTGTTGATTTTGAACGCGCTGGTAATGAAATAATTGTCGATGTTTTAAATGGTATGCTTCCATTTGGCAAGTCCAACGATCCTCGTGAATAATTGACATTTCCTCTATGTTGCGCAAGAAAATTCGATCCTAATAATCCGTCAGTTTTTATAGAGAAATCATCCGATACTACGTGAAATAATGCTTTATATCCACTGTCACGTGAAGTCCGCACCCACTTCGCGAAACTGCCCTGGCTAGCGGGACTTCACGCGAACAATGAAATTTCCTTGGACTCGACTTGGGGAACCGCGGATCAAATTTTACTGTCGATACTTCTATGGGCGCCAGGCACTCGCGTGCCACGGGATTTCTCCCGCTTTTAATTTATACTACTGGAATCGCGATACAGTTGGTCTACGCGACCGAGTCTCGACCACACACACCGAAAAACGAATTCTTCCGCAAGTCGAAATTACGCGCGATACCAACGAACTCAGCGGGTGGGGTCGGTTATTCGAGAGGATCGTAAGGGCTGGATAAGGCAAAGTATAAATTAAATTCACAAAATTTTCGGTCTCCGAGAGTCGGCACAATATATTAAGAAACGACCTCGCCCTAAGGCGGAATTACACGCGTTAAACCTACTATTACAACTCCCGGAACAGATACACTCGATTACCGCGACGACAATTTTCTTATAATGCTCGCAAAGCGGTACGGAGAGGGAGCCGAGACGTGGATTTTTAATTTGAACGTGGCCGACCGAAAGATAATGGATCACCCAATAACACAAATAATCAATATCACGCAATAAAGCTCGCAACGCGAAAAAGGGCGAATCTGTTCACCTCACCATTTTAGCTATTCTCGGCTGCAGTTGGTCCCAATTGTCTACTCGTCACTCCAGGCTCTCTCCGCTCTTCTTCTTGGCTACTCGATTCGACTGTCACTCGCGAGCTACTCAAAAATTCGGACTATCCTTGCTGACGGTCGATGGTCGAAGAGGACCCCTCGCGGATCCGCGCGATCCGCGAGGATCTCCTGCGCATGCTAATTAACGCGACTACCCCCACCCCGGAAACCTCATGAAACGCCACGCCATAAATTGACGGTCGATAATTAGTGACTGCTGCCCTGGACTGCTCTGCCTGATCGGTGGTGGAAAATGGGCCCTCTTGTTGCTGTCTCCGCGGGATGCTGCCGTTCTCCCAGGTTCCTTCCGTTTTTCTCGTTCCGGTCCAGCGGGGTCGGGAAGGGTAGTCGACCCGCGCCACCGAGCACCAACCCCCTTGGGGCCGGTGGGTCCCCCCAACCCGCCTTCCCCCCGGGAATCGTTGGGGTTGGAGTACCGCGAGGTATCCCGTCCCCAATTTTGACGGGGCCTGCCTCGACCGCGGCGACTTCTTCCCCCGCTGGACGTCCGGTATTTACCGCGCTCCGGGCGGGAATCCGGCCTCCTCTGCAGACTCTTTCCCCTGGAAGCAGTCCCTGCGGCTTCGGGCTCCGATCGTCGTCCTCGGTGGTAGTCGTTGGCAATAAAAAAAGGATTTACCGGGCATTAGTCGGCGTTCATGGTTTTGGTGAGGCCCCGAGGTGTGCTCGTCGCTACTCCCGTGCCGGGAATTTACTAATTTTTGGGACGTTGCAAAATGCAACGTCACAACGACCCCCCCCCCCCCCCCCCCCCTTAGGGGAGACCGTCCCGGTCTCCTTCGTGCCGAGGTGCGACTAGCCCTTTTCTTTAAATTTCATTTTCTTTCGAGCACAACTCGGGTCCTCCTCCTTCAGGCAACATACAAAATTAGTAGCCAGCAATCATGCGCTACAAGGTCTTAGCAAATATAATTACTCAAGCAAGACCCAAAAGCAATAAAATCACACATAATCAGACAACAAAAAAAAATTCGATAAATCGCAATACGATCTTCAACACATGGCCTCCTCTCCTAGCGAGGATTAACCAACATTTTCTCCAAGCGCGATAGCGAAGGGAGTTCTCTCCTTTCCGAGAGAACTAAGCAAAAGCGGAATATCCAAATTCGTACTTACTCCTAACCTGGCCGCATACCTGGGACGAGTTGACTCTCTGCTTTTCCTACACGCTAAAATATTCGAAACGCAAAAGTTCACCGTACGCTAGTGGAGGGGTACTCATTCTCCTTGTAGTAAACATCACTAATTTTTCTCGGTTATTTTATTAACTCCCCTCCGGGGTTGAACAAAACAAAAAAAAACGGATTATAATACTGTGACTGTAATACTCGCTGATACGAAACCTCCCTTGCGGGACTTACACTCTAAAGACAATATAATACTAAATAGGTTACTCCAAGAAGGAAAAAAAAAAACTCGTAAACTAAAATATTTCCCCAGCGGGACTTACACTCTAACGAACACTAATAACTTCCGAGAGGGCCTTACAAAAAAAACGGTCTAGGGTTCTCCCCTGCAGGTGGGGCACTCGCCACGCGAGACCCCCGTTCTCCCGCAACGATAACAGAAGCGGGTTATCCGCTTCTCCGGGCAGTCGGAATATCTGTGGCCGCGGTCCCCGCAATTCCAGCAGCCCTGGCCCTTGGGTGTTTTGTGATTCCACAATCCGGGGATCAACGTAAAGGCTCCCCTTCGGGATCGCCCCCTGGCTTCCAGCTCCCTGGCTTCTTTCTCTTCGCGCTCTCGGCGCTCCTTCTCCTCTCACGCCCGGCGCTCCCGGGCTTCTCTCTCCTGTCTCTCTCGGCGCTCCTTCTCGTCCTTCTCCTTTTCTCGCCGCTCCTTCTCGGCCTTCTCCTCCTTTTCTCGCGCCTGCTCCTCCCACCACTCTTGGAAGAGCCTCAACTGACGCCCGCGCTGCTGCTCCCTCCACGCTTGGAGGAGTCCCTCCTGACGCTCGCGCCTCTGCTTCTCCTCGTGGTCCCGTCGCTCCTTCGCGGCCTTCTCCTCCTTTTCCTGCGCCTTCTTCTCCCGCCACACTTGGAGGAGCCTCTCCTGGCGCTCGCGCTGCCGCTTCTCCTCTTCCTTATACGAGGAACCCTGAAAGGGGTCGGTTCACAATTCTATGTTCTATACGGTTTTAGTTGCGAGATATGGAATTTCCCTATCGTCCTCCCGTGCTCATTCTCTAACTCATATGTAACTCGCGACCGAACTCGCGACACGCGAAATGGACCGTGATATTTAGGTGCTAATTTTGCCGCGATATTCTGCGAAGCCGATGATAGAACGTGTTGTCTTTTCAGAACCAAATCTCCTACTCGGAATACTACATCGCGACGATTTCGATTATAATAGTGAGCTTGCTGCTCGTACGCATTTTCTAAATTTTGCTCCACCCACAAGTGGACGTCACGCATGCGACTCATGCGCCCGTCCCATTCTTCTAATTCTTCTAGCGCAGGTCCGTCTAGGAGGTCGTTCTTTGCCGTGATGTCTTCTAGTCTTCTCATAGGTCTCGGTTCCCGTCCGAAATTCAAGAATGCTGGGGAGTTTTCCAACACTGAATGATAAGCGGTGTTATACGCGAAACGGAACGCTGGTAACTTCTCGTCCCACTTTCGATGGTCTTGTTCGAGAAAGGCAACAATCATGGTTTTCAGGACGCGGTTGACTCGTTCTACGGGATTCGCCTGCGGATGGTACGGAGGCGTTGTTGCATGATAAATTCCGTAGTCTTTCAGTAACGCGTCGAGGTCCTTATTGACGAACTCCGTTCCGTTATCGGTGAGAACGACTTCCGGTGTTCCCCAACGGGAAAAAACCAAATCCTCCAAGGCATCCGCAATTTTGGCTCCGGTGGCTTTTCTCAATGGGCAGCATTCAATCCACTTCGTAAATAGGTCTTGTACTACGAGTAAGTAGACGAATCCCTGCTTGCTTCGGGGAAAGGGACCCATTATGTCAGCTGCGACTACTTGCCAGGCTTGGTTAACCTTCCGACGTCCCATCAATCCCGGGGGTGCTGCTTGGCTCGTCTTCGTTCTTTGACACAGCGGACATCTTCTTGTAAATCTCACTATTGTGCGGAACATCCCTGGCCAAAAATGCGTTTGCGACACTCGGCGATACGTCTTCTCCACTCCCAGGTGACCTGCTTGTGGATCTTCATGTTCCCGACGTACGATCGGGATGCGTTCGTGCTCCGGTAGCACCAACTTCCATTTGTCAAGATCATTTCCTAATAGCGTCTCAATCATTTCGTTTTCCCGTCGATACCATAGCTTTTGGTTCTCTACCTTCCAGTTCGGGAATCGTTCTGGATGCTCGTGAATCTGTTGTTTCCGATGCTCGTACCAACTCAATCGCTTGACGGTGGAGATTAAATGAGAGACGACCGGAATGCGCGAAAGTGCATCGGGTACGTGATCGAGTGCACCCTTCCGGTATACTACGTCGAAGTCGTATGCTCCCAACTCGAGAACCCATCTCCCTAGGCGACCCACTGGATCCTTGAGGTGGTGTAGCCATCGGAGACTGTTGTGGTCCGTAACAACAGTGAAATGATATCCCTCGAGGTAGGCTCGATATTTCTTTACCGACCATACGATCGCGAGACACTCTAACTCGGTGGTGGCATAATTTCTCTCCGCGGTGGTAAGTGTTCTACTCGCGAACGCGACAACTCGTTCTCCCTCGTCGGTGGTCTGAGTCAGAACGGCGCCTAATCCTACCGTACTGGCATCGGTGTGTAACACGAAAGGCAGACTAAAATCCGGATAGTTCAGTACCGGCGCGGTTGCTATCATGTTCCGTATTTCTTCAAACGCGGTCTGTTGTCCGGAGTTCCATGTCCAAGGGTGGTCTTTACGCAATAGTCGGGTTAGGGGCTCCGAAACGGTAGCAAACTGGGCGAGGAATCGACGATACCATGACGCCATCCCTAGAAATCGCCGGAGTTGCTTCACATCCTTCGGTGGCGGGTAGGACATGATCGGCGCGATCTTGTCTGGATCAACCTTAAGGCCATCCTCCCCGACAAGAAACCCTAAATATTTCACTTCGGAGCGACAGAACTCGCATTTCGCGGGGTTCACTAATAGGCCTGCTCCCCGAATTCGTTCCAATACGCGATTAAGCCAGTCGAGGTGCTCTTCAAAGGTTTTCGTAACCATGATAATGTCATCGAGATAGGCGAAGGCATGCGGCTCCAGTTCTGGTCCGATGAGGCGATCCAGCAGGCGTTGGAAGGTCGCTGGTGCACCCGTCAGTCCATACGGCATCCGCTTGAAGTGGAATAGCCCTCTACCCGGCACGATAAACGCGGTAACCTCGCGACTCTTCTTTTCGAGCGGAACTTGAAAATATGCCTGACTCAAATCTATCGTACTCAGGTATCTCGCGGCGTGGAGTTTATCGAGGATGCTACTCATCAACGGCAGTGGGTAGGCATCCTTTTTTGAAACGCTATTTACTTTTCTAAAATCGAGACAGAAGCGATAAGTCCCGTTCGGCTTTCTCACCATGACTATAGGACTCGACCATTCGCTATACGAAGGTTCGATAATATCGTCCGCGAGCATTTTGTCGACTTCATCGTTAATTGCTTGCTGCACGACCGGTGAAACTGCGTAAACTCTTTGTCTAATCGGTGGGTGATCACCGGTATCAATTCGATGCTCGATTAGATTGGTCAATGCGGCTACTTGGGATAATTTCCGCGTTACTCCTTTCAGAAAATGATCCAAGCGCTCGCGTTCGCAATCGGATAACGGCCTCAGCCCGCATACTTGTCGACTGTTTGGTGGTGGCTCGAACGCGAAAGACTCGTGTGGACGAAAATCAAAATGCCAAACGGCCCGATTATAACGAACAACAATTCCGAAACCTGCGATGGCGGGGACTCCGAGGATTAAGGGTCAAAGGAATTTTATCGGACACTAGCGCGTTGACTGCTCTATGCTCTCCCTTAATTTCCACCCAAAAGCTAACGTGTCGACTGGCTTCTACCACCTCTCCATTCGCGACTATGAAATAATAGGGGGTTTCCCTTGGTCCGACGTCCACAATATTGGGAACCCTCTTCGCGACCTCCTGATGGATAATATTCAAGGCGGCTCCACCGTCTATTAGCGCGGTTACTGGGAATCCCTCCACCCGTACTTGTAAATACAGGGGTAAACGGCCCAGTCTCAGCGACGGACGGGGCTCTCCGCGCGATTCAGCACTCCTCTCTGGACGCGATAGATTTGTCGGGGAACTCGGGGATTCCTCCTGCACGATCTGGTCCTTAGGGGTCGTTTGTGAGGTCTCGGTAGCCGATACGACCCGTTTTACCGGCTGCCTGTCGCATTTCCCGGGTTTCGAGAGCATTCAGGGCAATCACGAGTTGTGACTCCGGCCTTTCCGCAACGATAACAATGGACTCTACTCGGCTCGGGACATTCCCGAGAATAATGACCGGTCTTCTGGCAGTTCCAGCACGTCGGAGTCGCGGTTGTCCTTAACGGGGCTCGAGGTACTGGACGGGGTGTACTCGAGGCGGTGGGCGGCGGCGGGAACCTCGATTTCGGCGGGTATTCTGCTGCTCGGGCGCTGGTCTCCTTCGCGGGAATTTCGCGTCGCCCGAATTGCGTGCAAGTCTTTAATTCGAGGAGCAGTTGTTCGGCCGAAAACGCTTCGCGCTCTAAATCGGATAAATCGCGTAAAGTCGCGCGTACGATGTGCGCTCGAACTTGCGGGTGTAAATTTTCATAAAGGATATCTACCTGCTGGGCGAGGGGCCAAGGGGGATTCAATCTCCTTAGCCAGCCTTGCATCTCTACTAGATAGTCGATGACCCGTTCGTCCCATTGTTGCACGCGCGCCAAAATCTTTTTCTCGAAATCGAACTCGACCGTTGTAATGCCAGGACGCGGCGCGACCTCCCATCGCGTGATGCAAATACGGGACTACTTCCGAAGGGTCGCAAGATTTTAGTTCGCAGGCCTCCCAAATTTGATCGACGAAATATTCTAAGTCCTCCGACGGCTCGCCCGTGTATTTAACTCCCCATCGTCTCAACTGTTCGATGACTTCCCCTCGGGGATCACGGTGCGTCATCTCGTGCATGCTATATCCTCGCGTTCGCGGTAGTGGAGGTAGACGCGCGCGCGAATGATCCGAAATCGGAATTTGCATGGTTTCGACGAACGCGGGCGGTGCATTGTCGGCTGGCGAATGCGGAAACTGTAATGAACTACTCGAGTTGTTTCCCGGACTCCCGGATTGGTCCACGCCTTGATCCATCTGTTTATCCGGGTTGGACAGGGTCCTTCCGCGCGATCACCCACTTTCCGATTCCTGCAAACTATCACCGTGATTCGTGGACGCGAATCTTCCCTATCCGGACGCGACGATGAAATCGACAACCCGCTATTTCGTGCTATTCACTCGCCGAACGCGATATCGCCACTCTCGTGTGAGCTTGACAAGGCAACGGCGAATACCAAAAAAAATAAAAATAACAAAAAAAAGGGATATTCTATTCGATAACCTAGTGCTGCCAATTTTTCGATAATTCCTTAATTAACTCGCAACGCGACCCAATTCGACAAAAACAGGAAGAAAAACGTTTCGATAGTCTCGAACGAATCCAAAAAATTTTCAATGAGCACAGTAGGATGACCTAAGTTTAGATTATCACGCGACATTCAGTAACACCGAGAAATTCGTAACACCCGAATTGTTCATAACTAATAGTTTCACCAAAATCCAAATAATTCCTAAGTTCGGATAATTCCATTAATTCAAATAATTCATTAATTCAATTACTCCAATAATTTTCCGTGATTCAAATATTCCAATAATTTGGCGTGATTCCAATAATCTCTCAATTCCAATGTCCCAATAATTTCGTATGATTCAAAGATTTCTCAATTCCGATATGCCAATAATTTCGCAAAAATCAAAGATTTTTCAATTCCATATCTCGCTGCTTAATTCTAACGATAAATAAATTTCGTATACACAAAAAATTTTAAGCAATAGGATATCGCAGGAGCAGAGAACATTACGTAGCGTCAACTCGCCCAGGGATTCTTCAAACCTGGCACCACGCAATAAGCAAAAGCCAGAAAACAGCGAAAATCAAAATTCATACAACATAATATCAATAACACAATAACAATTTAAAGCAGAAATTCTCGCAATAAATAGCCAGGAGTAAATATTACACATAAATCACATATAAATTCATAAATATTGCGACCGATGGTGAACCACAGTGATCAGGACCACAAGACAAGCACTTTTCATTAATTTCGTGCTGTTCCAATTCACTTCCAGATTTTACTTCTCGACATTCTCGAGATCCATTCAAATTTCAAAAAAAAAGCTTCAACCAAATTCTTCTCACAACCGCTAACTCTATCAAAATAAAATTCGCCAATAACCCAAGGGATGACTCGACACAAAACGCGACAATCTGCACGAAACGATACGAAAATCCAACTCGAAACGCGAAATTTTAACAACTGGTACCAATAGGGGTACCCACGAAACCCAATAAATTAACGAAAAGTAACCAAAAAGAGGGGACTATACAAAAGACGCAATAACCTTGGCGAATTAATAAAATTTCTATTCCACAAATTATTCTTGGTAAGATTTTAAATTGGTTCACCACGGTACACCCGGTATATTTCCGAGTATATCAAACTCAAAACAAAATCAGGCGATCCAACTCGCTCGGCTCAGCGCGTTCTTAGGTTACCGAGAAAAAATGTCAACATGATAATCGCGCTGCGATACTTTGTTCTCGAGCTCGAAATTCGAACGTTGGAAGGCTGTTACAATGACTTCGTGAATGCACGCTACGAATAATTTCAAATATAACTCGTGATTCAAAAACTCTAATTCAATAATTTCTTCGCAATTTCTCATCAATTAATTATCACGATTTGATTTTCCGCACGCACGAAATCGCTATTTTATTTTACACTACAACTCGAATTACTCGATAAACGTTAATTCCTATTCCCAAAACTCCGAAATTTTCCTCAAAACGCAATAATTAACACGAAATTTCCTCGCGAAATCCTCTCGAATACCTCTCTGTACCGGAGAGGCCCCACGTTGGGCGCCAAAAATTGTCACGTGAAGTCCGCACCCACTTCGCGAAACTGCCCTGGCTAGCGGGACTTCACGCGAACAATGAAATTTCCTTGGATTCGACTTGGGGAACCGCGGATCAAATTTTACTGTCGATACTTCTATGGGCGCCAGGCACTCGCGTGCCACGGGATTTCTCCCGCTTTTAATTTATACTACTGGAATCGCGATACAGTTGGTCTACGCGACCGAGTCTCGACCACACACACCGAAAAACGAATTCTTCCGCAAGTCGAAATTACGCGCGATACCAACGAACTCAGCGGGTGGGGTCGGTTATTCGAGAGGATCGTAAGGGCTGGATAAGGCGAAGTATAAATTAAAGTCACAAAAATTTCGGTCTCCGAGAGTCGGCACAATTTATTAAGAAACGACCTCGCCCTAAGGCGGAATTACACGCGTTAAACCTACTATTACAACTCCCGGAACAGATACACTCGATTACCGCGACGACAATTTTCTTATAATGCTCGCAAAGCGGTACGGAGAGGGAGCCGAGACGTGGATTTTTAATTTGAACGTGGCCGAACGAAAGATAATGGATCACCCAATAACACAAATAATCAATATCACGCAATAAAGCTCGCAACGCGAAAAAGGGCGAATCTGTTCACCTCACCATTTTAGCTGTTCTCGGCTGCAGTTGGTCCCAATTGTCTACTCGTCACTCCAGGCTCTCTCCGCTCTTCTTCTTGGCTACTCGATTCGACTGTCACTCGCGAGCTACTCAAAAATTCGGACTATCCTTGCTGACGGTCGATGGTCGAAGAGGACCCCTCGCGGATCCGCGCGATCCGTGAGGATTTCCTGCGCATGCTAATTAACGCGACTAGCCCCACCCCGGAAACCTCATGAAAGTGACTGCTGCCCTGGACTGCTCTGCCTGATCGGTGGTGGAAAATGGGCCCTCTTGTTGCTGTCTCCGCGGGATGCTGCCGTTCTCCCAGGTTCCTTCTGTTTTTCTCGTTCCGGTCCAGCGGGGTCGGGAAGGGTAGTCGACCCGCGCCACCGAGCACCAACCCCCCTGGGGCCGGTGGGTCCCTCCAACCCGCCTTCCCCCCGGGAATCGTTGGGGTTGGAGTACCGCGAGGTATCCCGTCCCCAATTTTGACGGGGCCTGCCTCGACCGCGGCGACTTCTTCCCCTGCTGGACGTCCGGTATTTACCGCGCTCCGGGCGGGAATCCGGCCTCCTCTGCAGACTCTTTCCCCTGGAAGCAGTCCCTGCGGCTTCGGGCTCCGATCGTCGTCCTCGGTGGTAGTCGTTGGCAATAAAAAAAGGATTCACCGGGCATTAGTCGGCGTTCATGGTTTTGGTGAGGCCCCGAGGTGTGCTCGTCGCTACTCCCGTGCCGGGAATTTACTAATTTTTGGGACGTTACAAAATGCAACGTCACACCACAAATATCTAATTCTACGCATCCTATCGTATCGACCATAGGGTCAGAGATTCTTAGTAATTGTAACTTATGAGTTAAATCTATCACCATTGATCTGCTTAAACATTTTTCTTTAATAATATTCGGTTCGGCGCCGGTATCTAACATAAATTCTACGTTTCCTACTAATTGATTTCCTGATATTGATACTACTGGAACTGCATCCGGTTTAAATCCTCTTAAACAAATAATTCGATTGCTAACTTCTCCTTTATCCTTTTTCACGAGCAATTTGTAATTTTGGCTCGCCGCGGGTGCTCGTTCTTCTATCCCGGGGGCCGTGTTTCGTTTCCCGATTCAGTTTGCACATTATTTACAACAGGATTCTTGTAAGTATTATTTTCTACGCGGTTATTATAATTATTATTATTACTATTATTATTATTATTACCTCCTATATTATTACGGTCGTTCGGATTTCGTGCGTCATTATTGTATGCGCGTGCCCTACACTCTTCAATGTTGTGTCCAATCTTCCTGCAGTAGCGGCAATATCTGTTTACATTTGAACTCCTTGGATCGCGTTGTGTTTGGCCTTGAAAATTCTGTTGGCTTCTCCCGAAAGTGTTTGGCGTATTTCGATTATCTTGGTTATTATTGTTAAATCGCAGATCTCGGTTTTGATAATTATTCCTATTGCCGAATCGATTTTGATAATTATTCCTATTATTGTTATATTGTGCGTTTTGATTCATTCTATGCCTACATTCGAGCGCGGTGTGATTGGGTCGGTAGCAAATTTGACATGCTGTTCCTGTGGTGTAATCGTTTCGTAATTTCTGCGGACCAAATCTCTCTCTATCTATATCTACTCTCCTACTTGCTACAATAGCTGCATCAAAGGCTTGTTCACATGTGGAATAATTGTGGTATGATAATTGTGTGCGAATATCCGGCGGTAACCCATTAATAAATGCTTCTAATGTCATTGCTTCAAATGATTCTCTTAATACCGAGTATGCGGACGGATATGCGTTTTGCTCTGCGTCTATTATTGCCGTTCTAAGATCCTTCGTTCTACCTATATATTCCAAAATATCCTCATTCGCTCGTTTTGCTAATCTACTTAATTCTCCGCGATAATAATTCGGTGTTGCTGCAGGTGAAAATACTTGTTTTAATCGGTTAGTTAAATCTTCTATGGTATAATATGTGTGGTCTTCTACCGCTAAATATGCGTGGTCGCGTAATTTATTTCGTAATAATCGAGTTAATTGTGGTTCTAATACGGGTGATACTAATTCCTTTGCACGTTTACAGGCTCTCGCGAATTGCAATACTGAAAGATTTCGACCATTATAATCCGGGACTATCGCGAGTGCATCTTTTAATTTAATTTGAGAAATATTATCCCTAAAACGCGGTTCATTTTCTGAATGTACGTGAGTTGATTCATGCATTGGTCGTTGCATACTTTCATCTTGTGGGGGAGAATTATTAAACATTCCGCATAGTGAAACTAATGTCGCTGATAAATCTTTAACCTTGTTCCTTAGATCCTCGAGATCATCAAATTTGGTATTGCGATTTGGAGTTTTTGTGACTGTTATTACTGAATCTTGGTCTTCACTTGACGAGTTTCCCAATCCCGCTGTTATTCCGGAGTCTTGATTTTCGATATTCTTCTCGGGATTCATTTTGATATCTAATATTTTATCCTACTGGCACCGACAACCTTTCAATTGGCTTAATTTTTATCCTAGTTATAATAAATTAGCCTTATTTCTAAGAGTACACAAGTTTTTCGTCGTTCCTTATTTCATTAATTTCCTCTAAAGTCTACTATCACCGTTCTATTCCTTGAATAATTTTGATTTTCCTCTTAATTTTTCTCCTATAATTAGTCTATCCCACCGTAATTATCTTTTATTTATTTATTTGGTTTTCGATCCCACCGTAATTATCTTTTATTTTTAATCGATCCCACCGCTGTCACCAGAAAAGTTGTTTTATTAACTTATGTTACGTCAAGATTGGCGGGATATGGTATTTTGGATGGGATTTCAAGGGTATTGATCAATTTATCGATTTTTCTATGTTTCAGATTTCAACGCGAACGAGTACCATCTCAATCTAATTTTCGTCGCGGTGGCGCCGCCTGACTGTGGATCTTCGTACTAGTAAGTAAAGGGTTAACTCTCGAGAATGCGTGTCGTGAAGTGACGTTTGTGAGTGTATTAATATCTATCTTTAAATTCTGTTCCAGCTGCACCATACAGTGACTCGAATAAGTGGATTCTAACCTACGTGATAGTGTGTGTTCCCGTGGCCGAGCGAAATCACGAAACAACGCTACCAGAGAATAGGAGAGAATGTATGCAGCGTGGCAAGGTTATGTATACTTTAATCTTATTTAACTCGGTCTTTATATTGAATTTCTATCTCTAATCTATTTCTCTCACTTCTATTTACTTATTTGAAACTGCTATCTATAATTCTATCTTTGATTCAAAGTATTAATCAATCTCTATTATTTGTGTTTGACAGGCGTCTCCTGAGCGTCAAGGCTGTAAGAGTATGTGGGTGTTGAAAGGTAAGTATACAAGGTAAGTATCTAGGATTAAATTAATATATAAGTATAGGTTAAGTTTGCAAAAGGCAAGTATAAGGTAAGGACTAGACGTACTCAATTATATTCATGTGACGTTACTGTTTATTCTGCTTCGCCTCAGTTTACTCCTCTAATAAATGTTTGATATTTTACAGGTTAATAATACTATCTCTCTGGCAAGGAAATTCTACATCAATTATGTATCTGTGGATTATGAAGACTTGGAACTATATCTTATTCAACTGTACGACTGGGATCTCTTTATGTAAGTATTCTCAATTAACTAATGGTTCTCAATTTCAATCTCTATCTTCTTATGTTCTTATTCAAGGAATATTCTATGCTGACTTATTTACTTTCTGTTCTAGGAACTGTGATGTATTGCTATCTCTCTCTGTGTTTACGTTTCTTCTGCTGAGCCCAATGTTATGGTGAGGAAAAGCTTGTCTTAATATTCGCTTACAATCTTCAGGTAAATTTTGTACAATCTTCTATAATATTACTTATTATAACGCTTCTTCTTATTTCTAAATTCTAATACGATTCTTATTTGCAGGTTACTCGTGGATTATTATCTGAAATCTAACTTGGTACGTATTATTCGATATTTCCTTCAATATTACTGAGGTTACCTGAATATCGTTTACTAATTCTTTCTTTCTTATTTTCCAGATTATCTGTTGCAGAAACTTTCCGTGGGTCTAATGCTGGTAGTGGATATAATCTTTGCTGTCTAATTTGCAGATATCGGTTTCTACGTGGATCATTAATCGGAATCTTGCTGTTATATATTATTAAATCTACATCTAATGGAATTAATCTCCATTTACAATTATTAATCTTATTATTTCCTACTTCGTGTATTTCTCTATACGTATTTCCTTGCTTCCTGCTATATTTCCTACACTGACTTTTATATTCACGATACTAATGTTCTTTCTTTATATTTCAGGTTTGCTGTCTGCAAGTGGCTGATCGAAATGATTTCCTTACTGATTTCTTGATTATAAATTGTTGTGTTGAAAATGTGTATCTATGTGTATGTATGAATAAATAAAGCGTTTCCCTTTTCCCTAATAACTATCTAATTTATTTGTATCACCTCTTCTATCTCTATTTCCTTTGTAATCTGCTTACTCTTTGAATATACTTCTTTTGTTTGTTCATACGCGCTTTCGTTTATTTCGTATCCGTTACTGTAGTTTATCACGCGTAATTCTATACTTTCTCCCAACTCGAATTTATAATGTAATGTTTCTAAAATGTTTCCTTCTATTCTTCCTCGCGAACTCCTCTCTTTATTTTTTAGTTTATTTTTAGTTTCTTTATTTAACGCGGAATAGGTTGATTGCTTCTTTCTTCTTTGTTTTATCTTTTGTGCGGCTCTATGGGATTTAGGCATTTGAAGAGAAAAGGTTTATTTGGTCATTTTTGTTGTCTGGAAGCGGTGGTCCTCTCTCCAGTACAAGGTTATTTGGATAACTGCGCAGCTCGCACCTTAAGCAGTTCGGAAAGAATTTGTGTGACTAGGGAGAATCTACGTTCTGTTAGCGGTGGTCCTCTACACAGAATTTCAATTCGGGAACGACTGGCAGTGGTCCGCTGGTCGCTTGGAATTTGTTGGAATGAAGGAAGAGCCTTTTTAAATTTTCTTGACGGGATATTTCGGGTTTGGGATTATACTACCTTTCTTACTTTACGTCTTCTTCTATTATTTTCTCCTTGGGTTTCTTCTCTTTCTTCTCCTTGGCTTCGTTGGCTTCATTTGATACAGATCGATTTGTCTGTACTGGATCAGTCGACTTCTCTTAATTACTGCCTCCTTTGTTTCAGGTTGAAGCTGCTCGTGCTGTACTACGTCTCGCTGGCTCGTTCGTCCACACAATCGACTATAGTCAGTGGATGCTGCTTCCTAACAATTCCTTCGAATTGTTAATTGAACGTTGAGGTTTGTATTTTTGTTCCTTTACAGAACTTTAGTCATGAGAATGACTGATTATATTTGAATAAATACACTGGCTTCACTTGAACACTTGTATTCGACTTGACTTTTACACCTCCCGTCTTTCTCCTTTGTACAATGGCTCTTCCGAAATTACTGCTTGACGTGCTGCGACTTGTTTCATCGACTGATTACGAATGACAACTTAGTAGCAAATGACCCGGTGGTAAATGTCTGACCGACGTGCTCTCCCAGCAATGGTAACTGAACAAATGACTGGTGATAAATGACCGACGTGCGCTCCCGACAATACTTGTTGAACAAATGACCATGAGAGCTCGCGTGCTCCTACTTTTATACTCCTCGCGCTCGTTGTTCTCCGCGCTGCTCTCTGATTGGCTGGCGCTCCTCAGTCGCTCGCTGATCGTACTACGCTGTACATCTCCCGCTCTCTCGCATCGCTGTAGCTTCCTTTCATACTTTCTAGAGTTCTACATTACTTTTCCTTTTCAGCTTTTACATATTAACATTTCTAATTGATATTACTAATGGTTTTTCTTCTTTTCGCAGATTCTTCGCTGGAGCCTTGGTTCGTCGTCGGGATACAATATTAACATCTATTTTAACAATATTATATGCTAGTAATAAGATATATGTAACTTGGGAAAAATAAAGACTTTGATGACAAATTATGCCTTCTTAATTTGTGAAAAATTTTACCGGTTATAGTACCGAAATTTAGATATACGTTACATTAGGACTGTGTTCCGTTGGTCTTTTCACGTCAAAACGCGCGATTTAAGATTTGGTGAATGAGAATCGGACGTTTCAGCGAAAAGATAGCGTTTGTAGCCCAATAAAGCGATAAACTCCGATTGCATTGCAATTCCTGAGCCCGCGGTTGCTCCTGCGTGTTAGGACTGTGTTCCGTTCGACTTTTCACGTCCAAACACGCGATTTAAGCTTCGGTAAATGAGAATCGGACGTTGCAGTGAGAAGATAGCGTTTGTGGCCCAATAAAGCGATAAACTCCGATTCTAATGCGATTCCTGAGCCCGCGGTTGCTCCTTCATGTTGGGACTGTGTTCCGTTCGTCTTTTCACGTCCAAACACGCGAATTGAGCTTCGGTGAATGAAAATCGGACGTTTCAGTGAGGCGATAGCGTTTGTGGCCCAGTAAAGCGATAAACTCCGATTGTATTGCGATTCCTGAGCCCGCGGTTGCTCCTGCATGTTAGGACTGTGTTCCGCTCGCTTTTTCACGTCAAAACGCGCGATTTAAGCTTTGGTGAATGAGAATCGGACGTTTCAGTGAGAAGATAGCGTTTGTGGCCCAATATAGCGATAAACTCCGATTCTATTGCGATTCCTGAGCTTGCGGTTGCTCGTGCGTGTTAGGGCTGTGTTCCGTTCGACTTTTCACGTCCAAACACGCGATTTAAGCTTCGGTAAATGAGAATCGGACGTTGCAGTGAGAAGATAGCGTTTGTGGCAGAATAAAGCGATAAACTCCGATTCTAATGCGATTCCTGAGCCCGCGGTTGCTCCTGCATGTTGGGATTGTGTTCCGTTCGTCTTTTCACGTCCAAACACGCGAATTGAGCTTCGGTGAATGAAAATCGGACGTTTCAGTGAGGCGATAGCGTTTGTGGCCCAGTAAAGCGATAAACTCCGATTGTATTGCGATTCCTGAGCCCGCGGTTGCTCCTGCATGTTAGGATTGTGTTCCGCTCGTCTTTTCACGTCAAAACGCGCGATTTAAGCTTTGGTGAATGAGAATCGGACGTTTCAGTGAGAAGATAGCGTTTGTGGCCCAATAAGGCGATGAACTCCGATTGTATTGCGATTCCTGAGCCCGCGGTTGCTCCTGCGTGTTAGGACTGTGTTTCGTTCGTCTCTTTACGTCAAAGCACGCGATTTAAGCTTTGGTGAATGAGAATCGGACGTTTCAGTGGGAAGATAGCGTCTGTGGCATAATAAAGCGATAAACTCCGATTCTATCGCGATTCCTGAGCCCGCAGTTGCTCCTGCGTGTTAGGACTGTGTTTCGTTCGTCTCGTCACGCCAAAACGCGCGATTTAAGCTTTGGTGAATGAGAATCGGACGTTTCAGTGAGAATATAGCGTTTGTGGCCCAATAAAGCGATAAACTCCTATTGTATTGCGATTCCTGAGCCCGCGGTTGCTCGTGCCTGTTAGGACTGTGTTCCGTTCGTCTCTTTACGTCAAAGCACGCGATTTAAGCTTTGGTGAATGAGAATCGGACGTTTCAGTGAGGCGATAGCGTTTGTGGCCCAGTGAAGCGATAAACTCCGATTGTATTGCGATTCCTGAGCCCGCGGTTGCTCCTGCGTGTTGGGACTGTGTTCCGTTCGTCTTTTCACGTCCACCACGCGAATTAAACTTCGGTGAATAAAAATCGGACGTTTCAGTGAGGCGATAGCGTTTGTGGCCCAGTAAAGCGATAAACTCCGATTCTATTGCGATTCCTGAGCCCGCAGTTGCTCCTGCGTGTTAGGGCTGTCTTCCGTTCGTCTTTTCACGTCAAAACGCGCGATTTAAGCTTTGGTGAATGAGAATCGGACGTTGCAGTGAGAAGATAGCGTTTGTGGCCCAATAAGGCGATAAACTCCGATTGTATTGCGATCCCTGAGCCCGCGGTTGCTCCTGCGTGTTAGGACTGTGTTCCGTTCGACTTTTCACGTCCAAACACGCGATTTAAGCTTTGGTGAATGAGAACCAGACGTTTTAGTGAGAAGATAGCGTTTGTGGCCCAATAAAGCGATAAACTCCGATTGTATTGCGATTCCTGAGCCCGCGGTTGCTCCTGCGTGTTAGGACTGTGTTCCGTTCGTCTTTTCACGTCAAAACGCGCGATTTAAGCTTTGGTGCATGAGAATCGGACGTTGCAGTGAGAAGATAGCGTTTGTGGCCCAATAAGGCAATGAACTCCGATTGTATTGCGATTCCTGAGCCCGCGGTTGCTCCTGCGTGTTAGGACTGTGTTTCGTTCGTCTCGTCACGTCAAAAAGCGCGATTTAAGCTTTGGTGAATGAGAATCGGACGTTTCAGTGAGAATATAGCGTTTGTGGCCCAATAAAGCGATAAACTCCTATTGTATTGCGATTCCTGAGCCCGCGGTTGCTCGTGCCTGTTAGGACTGTGTTTCGTTCGTCTCTTTACGTCAAAGCACGCGATTTAAGCTTCGGTGAATGAGAATCGGACGTTTCAGCGAGAAGATAGCGTTTGTGGCCCAATATAGCGATAAACTCCGATTCTATTGCGATTCCTGAGCCCGCGGTTGCTCCTGCGTGTTAGGACTGTGTTCCGTTCGTCTTTTCACGTCAAAACGCGCGATTTAAGCTTTGGTGAATGAGAATCGGACGTTTCAGTGAAAAGATAGCGTTTGTAGCCCAATAAAGCGATAAACTCCGATTGTATTGCAATTCCTGAGCCCGCGGTTGCTCCTGCGTGTTAGGACTGTGTTCCGTTCGACTTTTCACGTCCAAACACGCGATTTAAGCTTCGGTAAATGAGAATCGGACGTTGCAGTGAGAAGATAGCGTTTGTGGCCCAATAAAGCGATAAACTCCGATTGTATTGCGATTCCTGAGCCCGCGGTTGCTCCTGCGTGTTAGGACTGTGTTCCGTTCGACTTTTCACGTCCAAACACGCGATTTAAGCTTCGGTAAATGAGAATCGGACGTTGCAGTAAGAAGATAGCGTTTGTGGCCCAATAAAGCGATAAACTCCGATTCTAATGCGATTCCTGAGCCCGCGGTTGCTCCTACGTGTTGGGACTGTGTTCCGTTCGTCTTTTCACGTCCAAACACGCGAATCGAGCTTCGGTGAATGAAAATCGGACGTTTCAGTGAGGCGATAGCGTTTGTGGCCCAGTAAAGCGATAAACTCCGATTGTATTGCGATTCCTGAGCCCGCGGTTGCTCCTGCATGCTAGGACTGTGTTCCGTTCGTCCTTTCACGTCAAAACGCGCGATTTAAGCTTTGGTGAATGAGAATCGGACGTTGCAGTGAGAAGATAGCGTTGGTGGCCCAATAAGGCGATAAACTCCGATTGTATTGCGATCCCTGAGCCCGCGGTTGCTCCTGCGTGTTAGGACTGTGTTCCGTTCGACTTTTCACGTCCAAACACGCGATTTAAGCTTTGGTGAATGAGAACCGGACGTTTCAGTGAGAAGATAGCGTTTGTGGCCCAATAAAGCGATAAACTCCGATTGTATTGCGATTCCTGAGCCCGCGGTTGCTCCTGCGTGTTAGGACTGTGTTCCGTTCGTCTTTTCACGTCAAAACGCGCGATTTAAGCTTTGGTGCATGAGAATCGGACGTTGCAGTGAGAAGATAGCGTTTGTGGCCCAATAAGGCGATGAACTCCGATTGTATTGCGATTCCTGAGCCCGCGGTTGCTCCTGCGTGTTAGGACTGTGTTCCGTTCGTCTCTTTACGTCAAAGCACGCGATTTAAGCTTTGGTGAATGAGAATCGGACGTTGCAGTGAGAAGATAGCGTTTGTGGCCCAATAAGGCAATGAACTCCGATTGTATTGCGATTCCTGAGCCCGCGGTTGCTCCTGCGTGTTAGGACTGTGTTTCGTTCGTCTTTTCACGTCAAAACGCGCGATTTAAGCTTTGGTGAATGAGAATCGGACGTTTCAGTGAAAAGATAGCGTTTGTAGCCCAATAAAGCGATAAACTCCGATTGTATTGCAATTCCTGAGCCCGCGGTTGCTCCTGCGTGTTAGGACTGTGTTCCGTTCGACTTTTCACGTCCAAACACGCGATTTAAGCTTCGGTAAATGAGAATCGGACGTTGCAGTGAGAAGATAGCGTTTGTGGCCCAATAAAGCGATAAACTCCGATTGTATTGCGATTCCTGAGCCCGCGGTTGCTCCTGCGTGTTAGGACTGTGTTCCGTTCGACTTTTCACGTCCAAACACGCGATTTAAGCTTCGGTAAATGAGAATCGGACGTTGCAGTGAGAAGATAGCGTTTGTGGCCCAATAAAGCGATAAACTCCGATTCTAATGCGATTCCTGAGCCCGCGGTTGCTCCTACGTGTTGGGACTGTGTTCCGTTCGTCTTTTCACGTCCAAACACGCGAATTGAGCTTCGGTGAATGAAAATCGGACGTTTCAGTGAGGCGATAGCGTTTGTGGCCCAGTAAAGCGATAAACTCCGATTGTATTGCGATTCCTGAGCCCGCGGTTGCTCCTGCATGTTAGGACTGTGTTCCGTTCGTCTTTTCACGTCAAAACGCGCGATTTAAGCTTTGGTGAATGAGAATCGGACGTTGCAGTGAGAAGATAGCGTTTGTGGCCCAATAAGGCGATAAACTCCGATTGTATTGCGATCCCTGAGCCCGCGGTTGCTCCTGCGTGTTAGGACTGTGTTCCGTTCGACTTTTCACGTCCAAACACGCGATTTAAGCTTTGGTGAATGAGAACCGGACGTTTCAGTGAGAAGATAGCGTTTGTGGCCCAATAAAGCGATAAACTCCGATTGTATTGCGATTCCTGAGCCCGCGGTTGCTCCTGCGTGTTAGGACTGTGTTCCGTTCGTCTTTTCACGTCAAAACGCGCGATTTAAGCTTTGGTGCATGAGAATCGGACGTTGCAGTGAGAAGATAGCGTTTGTGGCACAATAAGGCGATGAACTCCGATTGTATTGCGATTCCTGAGCCCGCGGTTGCTCCTGCGTGTTAGGACTATGTTCCGTTCGTCTTCTCACGTCAAACCGCGCGATTTAAGCTTTGGTGAATGAGAATCGGACGTTGCAGTGAGAAGATAGCGTTTGTGGCCCAATAAGGCAATGAACTCCGATTGTATTGCGATTCCTGAGCCCGCGGTTGCTCCTGCGTGTTAGGACTGTGTTTCGTTCGTCTCGTCACGTCAAAACGCGCGATTTAAGCTTTGGTGAATGAGAATCGGACGTTTCAGTGAGAATATAGCGTTTGTGGCCCAATAAAGCGATAAACTCCTATTGGATTGCGATTCCTGAGCCCGCGGTTGCTCGTGCCTGTTAGGACTGTGTTTCGTTCGTCTCTTTACGTCAAAGCACGCGATTTAAGCTTTGGTGAATGAGAATCGGACGTTTCAGTGGGAAGATAGCGTCTGTGGCATAATAAAGCGATAAACTCCGATTCTATTGCGATTCCTGAGCCCGCAGTTGCTGATGCGTGTTAGGACTGTGTTTCGTTCGTCTTGTCACGTCAAAACGCGCGATTTAAGCTTTGGTGAATGAGAATCGGACGTTTCAGTGAGAATATAGCGTTTGTGGCCCAATAAAGCGATAAACTCCTATTGTATTGCGATTCCTGAGCCCGCGGTTGCTCGTGCCTGTTAGGACTGTGTTCCGTTCGTCTCTTTACGTCAAAGCACGCGATTTAAGCTTTGGTGAATGAGAATCGGACGTTTCAGTGAGGCGATAGCGTTTGTGGCCCAGTGAAGCGATAAACTCCGATTGTATTGCGATTCCTGAGCCCGCGGTTGCTCCTGCGTGTTAGGACTGTGTTTCGTTCGTCTCTTTACGTCAAAGCACGCGATTTAAGCTTCGGTGAATGAGAATCGGACGTTTCAGTGAGAAGATAGCGTTTGTGGCCCAATATAGCGATAAACTCCGATTCTATTGCGATTCCTGATCCCGCGGTTGCTCCTGCGTGTTAGGGCTGTGTTCCGTTCGTCTTTTCACGTCAAAACGCGCGATTTAAGCTTTGGTGAATGAGAATCGGACGTTGCAGTGAGAAGATAGCGTTTGTGGCCCAATAAGGCGATGAACTCCGATTGTATTGCGATTCCTGAGCCCGCGGTTGCTCCTGCGTGTTAGGACTGTGTTCCGTTCGTCTCTTTACGTCAAAGCACGCGATTTAAGCTTTGGTGAATGAGAATCGGACGTTGCAGTGAGAAGATAGCGTTTGTGGCCCAATAAGGCAATGAACTCCGATTGTATTGCGATTCCTGAGCCCGCGGTTGCTCCTGCGTGTTAGGACTATGTTCCGTTCGTCTTCTCACGTCAAACCGCGCGATTTAAGCTTTGGTGAATGAGAATCGGACGTTGCAGTGAGAAGATAGCGTTTGTGGCCCAATAAGGCAATGAACTCCGATTGTATTGCGATTCCTGAGCCCGCGGTTGCTCCTGCGTGTTAGGACTGTGTTTCGTTCGTCTCGTCACGTCAAAACGCGCGATTTAAGCTTTGGTGAATGAGAATCGGACGTTTCAGTGAGAATATAGCGTTTGTGGCCCAATAAAGCGATAAACTCCTATTGGATTGCGATTCCTGAGCCCGCGGTTGCTCGTGCCTGTTAGGACTGTGTTTCGTTCGTCTCTTTACGTCAAAGCACGCGATTTAAGCTTTGGTGAATGAGAATCGGACGTTTCAGTGGGAAGATAGCGTCTGTGGCATAATAAAGCGATAAACTCCGATTCTATTGCGATTCCTGAGCCCGCAGTTGCTGATGCGTGTTAGGACTGTGTTTCGTTCGTCTTGTCACGTCAAAACGCGCGATTTAAGCTTTGGTGAATGAGAATCGGACGTTTCAGTGAGAATATAGCGTTTGTGGCCCAATAAAGCGATAAACTCCTATTGTATTGCGATTCCTGAGCCCGCGGTTGCTCGTGCCTGTTAGGACTGTGTTCCGTTCGTCTCTTTACGTCAAAGCACGCGATTTAAGCTTTGGTGAATGAGAATCGGACGTTTCAGTGAGGCGATAGCGTTTGTGGCCCAGTGAAGCGATAAACTCCGATTGTATTGCGATTCCTGAGCCCGCGGTTGCTCCTGCGTGTTAGGACTGTGTTTCGTTCGTCTCTTTACGTCAAAGCACGCGATTTAAGCTTCGGTGAATGAGAATCGGACGTTTCAGTGAGAAGATAGCGTTTGTGGCCCAATAAAGCGATAAACTCCGATTGTATTGCGATTCCTGAGCCCGCGGTTGCTCCTGCGTGTTAGGGCTGTGTTCCGTTCGTCTTTTCACGTCAAAACGCGCGATTTAAGCTTTGGTGAATGAGAATCGGACGTTGCAGTGAGAAGATAGCGTTTGTGGCCCAATAAGGCGATGAACTCCGATTGTATTGCGATTCCTGAGCCCGCGGTTGCTCCTGCGTGTTAGGACTGTGTTTCGTTCGTCTCTTTACGTCAAAGCACGCGATTTAAGCTTCGGTGAATGAGAATCGGACGTTTCAGTGAGAAGATAGCGTTTGTGGCCCGATATAGCGATAAACTCCGATTCTATTGCGATTCCTGATCCCGCGGTTGCTCCTGCGTGTTAGGGCTGTGTTCCGTTCGTCTTTTCACGTCAAAACGCGCGATTTAAGCTTTGGTGAATGAGAATCGGACGTTGCAGTGAGAAGATAGCGTTTGTGGCCCAATAAGGCGATGAACTCCGATTGTATTGCGATTCCTGAGCCCGCGGTTGCTCCTGCGTGTTAGGACTGTGTTCCGTTCGTCTCTTTACGTCAAAGCACGCGATTTAAGCTTTGGTGAATGAGAATCGGACGTTGCAGTGAGAAGATGGCGTTTGTGGCCCAATAAAGCGATAAACTCCGATTGTATTGCGACTCCTGAGCCCGCGGTGGCTCCTGCGTGTTAGGACTGTGTTCCGTTCGTCTTCTCACGTCAAACCGCGCGATTTAAGCTTTGGTGAATGAGAATCGGACGTTGCAGTGAGAAGAGGCGTTTGTAGCCCAATAAAGCGATAAACTCCGATTGTATTGCAATTCCTGAGCCCGCGGTTGCTCCTGCGTGTTAGGACTGTGTTCCGTTCGACTTTTCACGTCCAACCACGCGATTTAAGCTTCGGTAAATGAGAATCGGACGTTGCAGTGAGAAGATAGCGTTTGTGGCCCAATAAAGCGATAAACTCCGATTCTAATGCGATTCCCTGAGCCCGCGGTTTGCTCCTACGTGTTGGGACTGTGTTCCGTTCGTCTTTTCACGTCCAAACACGCGAATTGAGCTTCGGTGAATGAAAATCGGACGTTTCAGTGAGGCGATAGCGCTTGTGGCCCAGTAAAGCGATAAACTCCGATTGTATTGCGATTCCTGAGCCCGCGGTTGCTCCTGCATGTTAGGACTGTGTTCCGTTCGTCTTTTCACGTCAAAACGCGCGATTTAAGCTTTGGTGAATGAGAATCGGACGTTGCAGTGAGAAGATAGCGTTTGTGGCCCACTAAGGCGATAAACTCCGATTGTATTGCGATTCCTGAGCCCGCGGTTGCTCCTGCGTGTTAGGGCTGTGTTCCGTTCGTCTTCTCACGTCAAACTGCGCGATTTAAGCTTTGGTGAATGAGAATCGGACGTTGCAGTGAGAAGATGGCGTTTGTGGCCCAATAAAGCGATAAACTCCGATTCTAATGCGATTCCTGAGCCCGCGGTTGCTCCTGCGTGTTAGGACTGTGTTCCGTTCGTCTTTTCACGTCAAACCGCGCGATTTAAGCTTTGGTGAATGAGAATCGGACGCTGCAGTGAGAAGATAGCGTTTGTGGCCCAATAAGTCGATAAACTCCGATTGTATTGCGATCCCTGAGCCCGGGGTTGCTCCTGCGTGTTAGGACTGTGTTTCGTTCGTCTCTTTACGTCAAAGCACGCGATTTAAGCTTTGGTGAATGAGAATCGGGACGTTTCAGCGGGAAGATAGCGTCTGTGGCATAATAAAGCGATAAACTCCCATTCTATTGCGATTCCTGAGCCCGCAGTTGCTCCTGCGTGTTAGGGCTGTGTTCCGTTCGTCTTTTCACGTCAAAACGCGCGATTTAAGCTTTGGTGACTGAGAATCGGACGTTGCAGTGAGAAGATAGCGTTTGTGGCCCAATAAGTCGATAAACTCCGATTGTATTGCGATCCCTGAGCCCGCGGTTGCTCCTGCGTGTTAGGACTGTGTTTCGTTCGTCTCTTTACGTCAAAGCACGCGATTTAAGCTTTGGTGAATTAGAATCGGATGTTGCAGTGAGAAGATAGCGTTTGTGGCCGAATAAAGCGATAAACTCCGATTGTATTGCGATTCTTGAGCCCGCGGTTGCTCCTGCGTGTTAGGACTGTGTTTTGTTCGTCTCGTCACGTCAAAACTCGCGATTTAAGCTTCGGTAAATGAGAATCGGACGTTGCAGTGAGAAGATAGCGTTTGTGGCCCAATAAAGCGATAAACTCCGATTCTAATGCGATTCCTGAGCCCGCGGTTGCTCCTACGTGTTGGGACTGTGTTCCGTTCGTCTTTTCACGTCCAAACACGCGAATTGAGCTTCGGTGAATGAAAATCGGACGTTTCAGTGAGGCGATAGCGTTTGTGGCCGAATAAAGCGATAAACTCCGATTGTATTGCGATTCTTGAGCCCGCGGTTGCTCCTGCGTGTTAGGACTGTGTTTTGTTCGTCTCGTTACGTCAAAACGCGCGATTTAAGCTTTGGTGAATGAGAATCGGACGTTTCAGTGAGAATATAGCGTTTGTGGCCCAATAAAGCGATAAACTCCTATTGTATTGCGATTCCTGAGCCCGCGGTTGCTCGTGCCTGTTAGGACTGTGTTTCGTTCGTCTCTTTACGTCAAAGCACGCGATTTAAGCTTTGGTGAATGAGAATCGGACGTTTCAGTGGGAAGATAGCGTCTGTGGCATAATAAAGCGATAAACTCCGATTCTATTGCGATTCCTGAGCCCGCAGTTGCTCCTGCGTGTTAGGACTGTGTTTCGTTCGTCTTGTCACGTCAAAACGCGCGATTTAAGCTTTGGTGAATGAGAATCGGACGTTTCAGTGAGAATATAGCGTTTGTGGCCAAATAAAGCGATAAACTCCTATTGTATTGCGATTCCTGAGGCCGCGGTTGCTCGTGCCTGTTAGGACTGTGTTCCGTTCGTCTCTTTACGTCAAAGCACGCGATTTAAGCTTTGGTGAATGAGAATCGGACGTTTCAGTGAGGCGATAGCGTTTGTGGCCCAGTGAAGCGATAAACTCCGATTGTATTGCGATTCCTGAGCCCGCGGTTGCTCCTGCGTGTTAGGACTGTGTTTCG
Organism: Trypoxylon attenuatum; assembly: GCA_963989405.1. NCBI lineage: Eukaryota > Metazoa > Arthropoda > Insecta > Hymenoptera > Crabronidae > Trypoxylon > Trypoxylon attenuatum. The sequence continues at coordinate 20,936 of CAXDIT010000157.1, read as the reverse complement.
TTCGTCTCTTTACGTCAAAGCACGCGATTTAAGCTTCGGTGAATGAGAATCGGACGTTTCAGTGAGAAGATAGCGTTTGTGGCCCAATATAGCGATAAACTCCGATTCTATTGCGATTCCTGATACCGCGGTTGCTCCTGCGTGTTAGGGCTGTGTTCCGTTCGTCTTTTCACGTCAAAACGCGCGATTTAAGCTCTGGTGAATGAGAATCGGACGTTGCAATGAGAAGATAGCGTTTGTGGCCCAATAAGGCGATGAACTCCGATTGTATTGCGATTCCTGAGCCCGCGGTTGCTCCTGCGTGTTAGGACTGTGTTCCGTTCGTCTCTTTAAGTCAAAGCACGCGATTTAAGCTTTGGTGAATGAGAATCGGACGTTGCAGTGAGAAGATAGCGTTTGTGACCCAATAAAGCGATAAACTCCGATTGTATTGCGATTCCTGAGCCCGCGGTTGCTCCTGCGTGTTAGGACTGTGTTCCGTTCGACTTTTCACGTCCAAACACGCGATTTAAGCTTCGGTAAATGAGAATCGGACGTTGCAGTGAGAAGATAGCGTTTGTGGCCCAATAAAGCGATAAACTCCGATTCTAATGCGATTCCTGAGCCCGCGGTTGCTCCTACGTGTTGGGACTGTGTTCCGTTCGTCTTTTCACGTCCAAACACGCGAATTGAGCTTCGGTGAATGAAAATCGGACGTTTCAGTGAGGCGATAGCGTTTGTGGCCCAGTAAAGCGATAAACTCCGATTGTATTGCGATTCCTGAGCCCGCGGTTGCTCCTGCATGTTAGGACTGTGTTCCGTTCGTCTTTTCACGTCAAAACGCGCGATTTAAGCTTTGGTGAATGAGAATCGGACGTTGCAGTGAGAAGATAGCGTTTGTGGCCCAATAAGGCGATAAACTCCGATTGTATTGCGATTCCTGAGCCCGCGGTTGCTCCTGCGTGTTAGGGCTGTGTTCCGTTCGTCTTCTCACGTCAAACCGCGCGATTTAAGCTTTGGTGAATGAGAATCGGACGTTGCAGTGAGAAGATGGCGTTTGTGGCCCAATAAAGCGATAAACTCCGATTCTAATGCGATTCCTGAGCCCGCGGTTGCTCCTGCGTGTTAGGACTGTGTTCCGTTCGTCTTTTCACGTTAAACCGCGCGATTTAAGCTTTGGTGAATGAGAATCGGACGCTGCAGTGAGAAGATAGCGTTTGTGGCCCAATAAGTCGATAAACTCCGATTGTATTGCGATCCCTGAGCCCGCGGTTGCTCCTGCGTGTTAGGACTGTGTTTCGTTCGTCTCTTTACGTCAAAGCACGCGATTTAAGCTTTGGTGAATGAGAATCGGACGTTTCAGCGGGAAGATAGCGTCTGTGGCATAATAAAGCGATAAACTCCCATTCTATTGCGATTCCTGAGCCCGCAGTTGCTCCTGCGTGTTAGGGCTGTGTTCCGTTCGTCTTTTCACGTCAAAACGCGCGATTTAAGCTTTGGTGACTGAGAATCGGACGTTGCAGTGAGAAGATAGCGTTTGTGGCCCAATAAGTCGATAAACTCCGATTGTATTGCGATCCCTGAGCCCGCGGTTGCTCCTGCGTGTTAGGACTGTGTTTCGTTCGTCTCTTTACGTCAAAGCACGCGATTTAAGCTTTGGTGAATTAGAATCGGATGTTGCAGTGAGAAGATAGCGTTTGTGGCCGAATAAAGCGATAAACTCCGATTGTATTGCGATTCTTGAGCCCGCGGTTGCTCCTGCGTGTTAGGACTGTGTTTTGTTCGTCTCGTCACGTCAAAACTCGCGATTTAAGCTTTGGTCAATGAGAATCGGACGTTTCAGTGAGAAAATAGCGTTTGTAGCCCAATATAGCGATAAACTCCGATTGTATTGCGATTCTTGAGCCCGCGGTTGCTCCTGCGTGTTAGGACTGTGTTCCGTTCGTCTTTTCACGTCCAAACATGCGAATTAAGCTTCGGTGAATAAAAATCGGACGTTTCAGTGAGGCGATTGCGTTTGTGGCCCAGTAAGGCGATAAACTCCGATTGTATCGCGATTCCTGAGCCCGCGGTTGCTCCTGCGTGTTAGGACTGTGTTCCGTTCGACTTTTCACGTCCAAACATGCGATTTAAGCTTCGGTAAATGAGAATCGGACGTTGCAGTGAGAAGATGGCGTTTCTAGCCCAATAAAGCGATAAACTCCGATTGTATTGCAATTCCTGAGCCCGCGGTTGCTCCTGCGTGTTAGGACTGTGTTCCGTTCGTTTTTTCACGTCAAAACGCGCGATTTAAGCTTTGGTGAATGAGAATCGGACGTTGCAGTGAGAAGATGGCGTTTGTGGCCCAATAAAGCGATAAACTCCGATTCTATTGCGATTCTTGAGCCCGCGGTTGTTCCTGCGTGTTAGGACTCTGTTCCGTTCGTCTTTTCACGTCAAACCACGCGATTTGAGCGGTCGTGAATGAGAATCGGACGTTGCAGTGAGAAGATAGCGTTTGTGGCCCAATAAGGCGATAAACTCCGATTCTATTGCGATTCCTGAGCCTGCGATTGCTCCTGCGTGTTGGGACTGTGTTCCGTTCGTCTTTTCACGTCCAACACGCGAATTAAGCTTCGGTGAATAAAAATCGGACGTTTCAGTGAGGCGATTGCGTTTGTGGCCCAGTAAGGCGATAAACTCCGATTGTATTGCGATTCCTGAGCCCGCGGTTGCTTCTGCGTGTTAGGACTGTGTTCCGTTCGTCTTTTCACGTCAAACCGCGCGATTTAAGCTTTGGTGAATGAGAATCGGACGCTGCAGTGAGAAGATAGCGTTTGTGGCCCAATAAGTCGATAAACTCCGATTGTATTGCGATCCCTGAGCCCGCGGTTGCTCCTGCGTGTTAGGACTGTGTTTCGTTCGTCTCTTTACGTCAAAGCACGCGATTTAAGCTTTGGTGAATGAGAATCGGACGTTTCAGCGGGAAGATAGCGTCTGTGGCATAATAAAGCGATAAACTCCCATTCTATTGCGATTCCTGAGCCCGCAGTTGCTCCTGCGTGTTAGGGCTGTGTTCCGTTCGTCTTTTCACGTCAAAACGCGCGATTTAAGCTTTGGTGACTGAGAATCGGACGTTGCAGTGAGAAGATAGCGTTTGTGGCCCAATAAGTCGATAAACTCCGATTGTATTGCGATCCCTGAGCCCGCGGTTGCTCCTGCGTGTTAGGACTGTGTTTCGTTCGTCTCTTTACGTCAAAGCACGCGATTTAAGCTTTGGTGAATTAGAATCGGATGTTGCAGTGAGAAGATAGCGTTTGTGGCCGAATAAAGCGATAAACTCCGATTGTATTGCGATTCTTGAGCCCGCGGTTGCTCCTGCGTGTTAGGACTGTGTTTTGTTCGTCTCGTCACGTCAAAACTCGCGATTTAAGCTTTGGTCAATGAGAATCGGACGTTTCAGTGAGAAAATAGCGTTTGTAGCCCAATATAGCGATAAACTCCGATTGTATTGCGATTCTTGAGCCCGCGGTTGCTCCTGCGTGTTAGGACTGTGTTCCGTTCGTCTTTTCACGTCCAAACATGCGAATTAAGCTTCGGTGAATAAAAATCGGACGTTTCAGTGAGGCGATTGCGTTTGTGGCCCAGTAAGGCGATAAACTCCGATTGTATCGCGATTCCTGAGCCCACGGTTGCTCCTGCGTGTTAGGACTGTGTTCCGTTCGACTTTTCACGTCCAAACATGCGATTTAAGCTTCGGTAAATGAGAATCGGACGTTGCAGTGAGAAGATGGCGTTTCTAGCCCAATAAAGCGATAAACTCCGATTGTATTGCAATTCCTGAGCCCGCGGTTGCTCCTGCGTGTTAGGACTGTGTTCCGTTCGTTTTTTCACGTCAAAACGCGCGATTTAAGCTTTGGTGAATGAGAATCGGACGTTGCAGTGAGAAGATGGCGTTTGTGGCCCAATAAAGCGATAAACTCCGATTCTATTGCGATTCTTGAGCCCGCGGTTGTTCCTGCGTGTTAGGACTCTGTTCCGTTCGTCTTTTCACGTCAAACCACGCGATTTGAGCGGTCGTGAATGAGAATCGGACGTTGCAGTGAGAAGATAGCGTTTGTGGCCCAATAAGGCGATAAACTCCGATTCTATTGCGATTCCTGAGCCTGCGATTGCTCCTGCGTGTTGGGACTGTGTTCCGTTCGTCTTTTCACGTCCAACACGCGAATTAAGCTTCGGTGAATAAAAATCGGACGTTTCAGTGAGGCGATTGCGTTTGTGGCCCAGTAAGGCGATAAACTCCGATTGTATTGCGATTCCTGAGCCCGCGGTTGCTCCTGCGTGTTAGGACTGTGTTCCGTTCGTCTTTTCACGTCAAAACGCGCGATTTAAGCTTTGGTGAATGAGAATCGGACGTTGCAGTGAGAAGATGGCGTTTGTGGCCCAATAAAGCGATAAACTCCGATTGTATTGCGATTCCTGAGCCCGCGGTTGTTCCTGCGTGTTAGGACTCTGTTCCGTTCGTCTTTTCACGTCAAACCACGCGATTTGAGCGGTCGTGAATGAGAATCGGACGTTGCAGTGAGAAGATAGCGTTTGTGGCCCAATAGGGCAATGAACTCCGATTGTATTGCGATTCCTGAGCCCGCGGTTGCTCCTGCGTGTTAGGACTGTGTTTCGTTCGTCTCGTCACGTCAAAACGCGCGATTTAAGCTTTGGTGAATGAGAATCGGACGTTTCAGTGAGAATATAGCGTTTGTGGCCCAATAAAGCGATAAACTCCTATTGTATTGCGATTCCTGAGCCCGCGGTTGCTCGTGCCTGTTAGGACTGTGTTTCGTTCGTCTCTTTACGTCAAAGCACGCGATTTAAGCTTTGGTGAATGAGAATCGGGCGTTTCAGTGGGAAGATAGCGTCTGTGGCATAATAAAGCGATAAACTCCGATTCTATTGCGATTCCTGAGCCCGCAGTTGCTCCTGCGTGTTAGGACTGTGTTTCGTTCGTCTTGTCACGTCAAAACGCGCGATTTAAGCTTTGGTGAATGAGAATCGGACGTTTCAGTGATAATATAGCGTTTGTGGCCAAATAAAGCGATAAACTCCTATTGTATTGCGATTCCTGAGCCCGCGGTTGCTCGTGCCTGTTAGGACTGTGTTCCGTTCGTCTCTTTACGTCAAAGCACGCGATTTAAGCTTTGGTGAATGAGAATCGGACGTTTCAGTGAGGCGATAGCGTTTGTGGCCCAGTGAAGCGATAAACTCCGATTGTATTGCGATTCCTGAGCCCGCGGTTGCTCCTGCGTGTTAGGACTGTGTTTCGTTCGTCTCTTTACGTCAAAGCACGCGATTTAAGCTTTGGTGAATGAGAATCGGACGTTGCAGTGAGAAGATGGCGTTTGTGGCCCAATAAAGCGATAAACTCCGATTGTATTGCGACTCCTGAGCCCGTGGTGGCTCTTGCGTGTTAGGACTGTGTTTCGTTCGTCTTCTCACGTCAAACCGCGCGATTTAAGCTTTGGTGAATGAGAATCGGACGTTGCAGTGAGAAGATGGCGTTTGTAGCCCAATAAAGCGATAAACTCCGATTGTATTGCAATTCCTGAGCCCGCGGTTGCTCCTGCGTGTTAGGACTGTGTTCCGTTCGACTTTTCACGTCCAACCACGCGATTTAAGCTTCGGTAAATGAGAATCGGACATTGCAGTGAGAAGATGGCGTTTGTGGCCCAATAAAGCGATAAACTCCGATTCTAATGCGATTCCTGAGCCTGCGATTGCTCCTGCGTGTTGGGACTGTGTTCCGTTCGTCTTTTCACGTCCAACACGCGAATTAAGCTTCGGTGAATAAAAATCGGACGTTTCAGTGAGGCGATTGCGTTTGTGGCCCAGTAAGGCGATAAACTCCGATTGTATTGCGATTCCTGAGCCCGCGGTTGCTCCTGCGTGTTAGGACTGTGTTCCGTTCGTCTTTTCGCGTCAAACCACGCGATTTGAGCGGTCGTGAATGAGAATCGGACGTTGCAGTGAGAAGATAGCGTTTGTGGCCCAATAAGGCGATAAACTCCGATTCTATTGCGATTCCTGAGCCTCCGATTGCTCCTGCGTGTTAGGGCTGTGTTCCGTTCGACTTTTCACGTCAAAACGCGCGATTTAAGCTTTGGTGCATGAGAATCGGACGTTGCAGTGAGAAGATAGCGTTTGTGGCCCAATAAAGCGATAAACTCCGATTGTATTGCGATTCCTGAGCCCGCGGTTGCTCCTGCGTGTTAGGACTGTGTTCCGTTCGTCTTTTCACGTCAAAACGCGCGATTTAAGCTTTGGTGCATGAGAATCGGACGTTGGAGTGAGAAGATAGCGTTTGTGGCCCAATAAGGCGATGAACTCCGATTGTATTGCGATTCCTGAGCCCGCGGTTGCTCCTGCGTGTTAGGAGTGTGTTCCGTTCGTCTCTTTACGTCAAACCGCGCGATTTAAGCTTTGGTGAATGAGAATCGGACGTTTCAGTGAAAAGATAGCGTTTGTAGCCCAATAAAGCGATAAACTCCGATTGTATTGCAATTCCTGAGCCCGCGGTTGCTCCTGCGTGTTAGGACTGTGTTCCGTTCGACTTTTCACGTCCAAACACGCGATTTAAGCTTCGGTAAATGAGAATCGGACGTTGCAGTGAGAAGATAGCGTTTGTGGCCCAATAAAGCGATAAGCTCCGATTCTAATGCGATTCCTGAGCCCGCGGTTGCTCCTACGTGTTGGGACTGTGTTCCGTTCGTCTTTTCACGTCCAAACACGCGAATTGAGCTTCGGTGAATGAAAATCGGACGTTTCAGTGAGGCGATAGCGTTTGTGGCCCAGTAAAGCGATAAAGTCCGATTGTATTGCGATTCCTGAGCCCGCGGTTGCTGCTGCATGTTAGGACTGTGTTCCGTTCGTCTTTTCACGTCAAAACGCGCGATTTAAGCTTTGGTAAATGAGAATCGGACGTTGCAGTGAGAAGATAGCGTTTGTGGCCCAATAAGGCGATAAACTCCGATTGTATTGCGATCCCTGAGCCCGCGGTTGCTCCTGCGTGTTAGGGCTGTGTTCCGTTCGTCTTTTCACGTCAAAACGCGCGATTTAAGCTCTGGTGAATGAGAATCGGACGTTGCAATGAGAAGATAGCGTTTGTGGCCCAATAAGGCGATGAACTCCGATTGTATTGCGATTCCTGAGCCCGCGGTTGCTCCTGCGTGTTAGGACTGTGTTCCGTTCGTCTCTTTACGTCAAAGCACGCGATTTAAGCTTTGGTGAATGAGAATCGGACGTTGCAGTGAGAAGATAGCGTTTGTGGGCCAATAAAGCGATAAACTCCGATTGTATTGCGATTCCTGAGCCCGCGGTTGCTCCTGCGTGTTAGGACTGTGTTCCGTTCGACTTTTCACGTCCAAACACGCGATTTAAGCTTCGGTAAATGAGAATCGGACGTTGCAGTGAGAAGATAGCGTTTGTGGCCCAATAAAGCGATAAACTCCGATTCTAATGCGATTCCTGAGCCCGCGGTTGCTCCTACGTGTTGGGACTGTGTTCCGTTCGTCTTTTCACGTCCAAACACGCGAATTGAGCTTCGGTGAATGAAAATCGGACGTTTCAGTGAGGCGATAGCGTTTGTGGCCCAGTAAAGCGATAAACTCCGATTGTATTGCGATTCCTGAGCCCGCGGTTGCTCCTGCATGTTAGGACTGTGTTCCGTTCGTCTTTTCACGTCAAAACGCGCGATTTAAGCTTTGGTGAATGAGAATCGGACGTTGCAGTGAGAAGATAGCGTTTGTGGCCCAATAAGGCGATAAACTCCGATTGTATTGCGATTCCTGAGCCCGCGGTTGCTCCTGCGTGTTAGGGCTGTGTTCCGTTCGTCTGCTCACGTCAAACTGCGCGATTTAAGCTTTGGTGAATGAGAATCGGACGTTGCAGTGAGAAGATGGCGTTTGTGGCCCAATAAAGCGATAAACTCCGATTCTAATGCGATTCCTGAGCCCGCGGTTGCTCCTGCGTGTTAGGACTGTGTTCCGTTCGTCTTTTCACGTCAAACCGCGCGATTTAAGCTTTGGTGAATGAGAATCGGACGTTGCAGTGAGAAGATGGCGTTTGTGGCCCAATAAAGCGATAAACTCCGATTCTAATGCGATTCCTGAGCCCGCGGTTGCTCCTGCGTGTTAGGACTGTGTTTCGTTCGTCTCTTTACGTCAAAGCACGCGATTTAAGCTTTGGTGAATTAGAATCGGATGTTGCAGTGAGAAGATAGCGTTTGTGGCCGAATAAAGCGATAAACTCCGATTGTATTGCGATTCTTGAGCCCGCGGTTGCTCCTGCGTGTTAGGACTGTGTTTTGTTCGTCTCGTCACGTCAAAACTCGCGATTTAAGCTTCGGTAAATGAGAATCGGACGTTGCAGTGAGAAGATAGCGTTTGTGGCCCAATAAAGCGATAAACTCCGATTCTAATGCGATTCCTGAGCCCGCGGTTGCTCCTACGTGTTGGGACTGTGTTCCGTTCGTCTTTTCACGTCCAAACACGCGAATTGAGCTTCGGTGAATGAAAATCGGACGTTTCAGTGAGGCGATAGCGTTTGTGGCCCAGTAAAGCGATAAACTCCGATTGTATTGCGATTCCTGAGCCCGCGGTTGCTCCTGCATGTTAGGACTGTGTTCCGTTCGTCTTTTCACGTCAAAACGCGCGATTAAAGCTTAGGTGAATGAGAATCGGACGTTGCAGTGAGAAGATAGCGTTTGTGGCCCAATAAGGCAATGAACTCCGATTGTATTGCGATTCCTGAGCCCGCGGTTGCTCCTGCGTGTTAGGACTGTGTTTCGTTCGTCTCGTCACGTCAAAACGCGCGATTTAAGCTTTGGTGAATGAGAATCGGACGTTTCAGTGAGAATATAGCGTTTGTGGCCCAATAAAGCGATAAACTCCTATTGTATTGCGATTCCTGAGCCCGCGGTTGCTCGTGCCTGTTAGGACTGTGTTTCGTTCGACTCTTTACGTCAAAGCACGCGATTTAAGCTTTGGTGAATGAGAATCGGACGTTTCAGTGGGAAGATAGCGTCTGTGGCATAATAAAGCGATAAACTCCGATTCTATTGCGATTCCTGAGCCCGCGGTTGCTCCTGCGTGTTAGGACTGTGTTTTGTTCGTCTCGTCGCGTCAAAACTCGCGATTTAAGCTTCGGTAAATGAGAATCGGACGTTGCAGTGAGAAGATAGCGTTTGTGGCCCAATAAAGCGATAAACTCCGATTCTAATGCGATTCCTGAGCCCGCGGTTGCTCCTACGTGTTGGGACTGTGTTCCGTTCGTCTTTTCACGTCCAAACACGCGAATTGAGCTTCGGTGAATGAAAATCGGACGTTTCAGTGAGGCGATAGCGTTTGTGGCCCAGTAAAGCGATAAACTCCGATTGTATTGCGATTCCTGAGCCCGCGGTTGCTCCTGCATGTTAGGACTGTGTTCCGTTCGTCTTTTCACGTCAAAACGCGCGATTAAAGCTTAGGTGAATGAGAATCGGACGTTGCAGTGAGAAGATAGCGTTTGTGGCCCAATAAGGCAATGAACTCCGATTGTATTGCGATTCCTGAGCCCGCGGTTGCTGCTGCATGTTAGGACTGTGTTCCGTTCGTCTTTTCACGTCAAAACGCGCGATTTAAGCTTTGGTAAATGAGAATCGGACGTTGCAGTGAGAAGATAGCGTTTGTGGCCCAATAAGGCGATAAACTCCGATTGTATTGCGATCCCTGAGCCCGCGGTTGCTCCTGCGTGTTAGGGCTGTGTTCCGTTCGTCTTTTCACGTCAAAACGCGCGATTTAAGCTCTGGTGAATGAGAATCGGACGTTGCAATGAGAAGATAGCGTTTGTGGCCCAATAAGGCGATGAACTCCGATTGTATTGCGATTCCTGAGCCCGCGGTTGCTCCTGCGTGTTAGGACTGTGTTCCGTTCGTCTCTTTACGTCAAAGCACGCGATTTAAGCTTTGGTGAATGAGAATCGGACGTTGCAGTGAGAAGATAGCGTTTGTGGGCCAATAAAGCGATAAACTCCGATTGTATTGCGATTCCTGAGCCCGCGGTTGCTCCTGCGTGTTAGGACTGTGTTCCGTTCGACTTTTCACGTCCAAACACGCGATTTAAGCTTCGGTAAATGAGAATCGGACGTTGCAGTGAGAAGATAGCGTTTGTGGCCCAATAAAGCGATAAACTCCGATTCTAATGCGATTCCTGAGCCCGCGGTTGCTCCTACGTGTTGGGACTGTGTTCCGTTCGTCTTTTCACGTCCAAACACGCGAATTGAGCTTCGGTGAATGAAAATCGGACGTTTCAGTGAGGCGATAGCGTTTGTGGCCCAGTAAAGCGATAAACTCCGATTGTATTGCGATTCCTGAGCCCGCGGTTGCTCCTGCATGTTAGGACTGTGTTCCGTTCGTCTTTTCACGTCAAAACGCGCGATTTAAGCTTTGGTGAATGAGAATCGGACGTTGCAGTGAGAAGATAGCGTTTGTGGCCCAATAAGGCGATAAACTCCGATTGTATTGCGATTCCTGAGCCCGCGGTTGCTCCTGCGTGTTAGGGCTGTGTTCCGTTCGTCTGCTCACGTCAAACTGCGCGATTTAAGCTTTGGTGAATGAGAATCGGACGTTGCAGTGAGAAGATGGCGTTTGTGGCCCAATAAAGCGATAAACTCCGATTCTAATGCGATTCCTGAGCCCGCGGTTGCTCCTGCGTGTTAGGACTGTGTTCCGTTCGTCTTTTCACGTCAAACCGCGCGATTTAAGCTTTGGTGAATGAGAATCGGACGTTGCAGTGAGAAGATGGCGTTTGTGGCCCAATAAAGCGATAAACTCCGATTCTAATGCGATTCCTGAGCCCGCGGTTGCTCCTGCGTGTTAGGACTGTGTTTCGTTCGTCTCTTTACGTCAAAGCACGCGATTTAAGCTTTGGTGAATTAGAATCGGATGTTGCAGTGAGAAGATAGCGTTTGTGGCCGAATAAAGCGATAAACTCCGATTGTATTGCGATTCTTGAGCCCGCGGTTGCTCCTGCGTGTTAGGACTGTGTTTTGTTCGTCTCGTCACGTCAAAACTCGCGATTTAAGCTTCGGTAAATGAGAATCGGACGTTGCAGTGAGAAGATAGCGTTTGTGGCCCAATAAAGCGATAAACTCCGATTCTAATGCGATTCCTGAGCCCGCGGTTGCTCCTACGTGTTGGGACTGTGTTCCGTTCGTCTTTTCACGTCCAAACACGCGAATTGAGCTTCGGTGAATGAAAATCGGACGTTTCAGTGAGGCGATAGCGTTTGTGGCCCAGTAAAGCGATAAACTCCGATTGTATTGCGATTCCTGAGCCCGCGGTTGCTCCTGCATGTTAGGACTGTGTTCCGTTCGTCTTTTCACGTCAAAACGCGCGATTAAAGCTTAGGTGAATGAGAATCGGACGTTGCAGTGAGAAGATAGCGTTTGTGGCCCAATAAGGCAATGAACTCCGATTGTATTGCGATTCCTGAGCCCGCGGTTGCTCCTGCGTGTTAGGACTGTGTTTCGTTCGTCTCGTCACGTCAAAACGCGCGATTTAAGCTTTGGTGAATGAGAATCGGACGTTTCAGTGAGAATATAGCGTTTGTGGCCCAATAAAGCGATAAACTCCTATTGTATTGCGATTCCTGAGCCCGCGGTTGCTCGTGCCTGTTAGGACTGTGTTTCGTTCGACTCTTTACGTCAAAGCACGCGATTTAAGCTTTGGTGAATGAGAATCGGACGTTTCAGTGGGAAGATAGCGTCTGTGGCATAATAAAGCGATAAACTCCGATTCTATTGCGATTCCTGAGCCCGCAGTTGCTCCTGCGTGTTAGGACTGTGTTTCGTTCGTCTTGTCACGTCAAAACGCGCGATTTAAGCTTTGGTGAATGAGAATCGGACGTTTCAGTGAGAATATAGCGTTTGTGGCCAAATAAAGCGATAAACTCCTATTGTATTCCGATTCCTGAGCCCGCGGTTGCTCGTGCCTGTTAGGACTGTGTTCCGTTCGTCTCTTTACGTCAAAGCACGCGATTTAAGCTTTGGTGAATGAGAATCGGACGTTTCAGTGAGGCGATAGCGTTTGTGGCCCAGTGAAGCGATAAACTCCGATTGTATTGCGATTCCTGAGCCCGCGGTTGCTCCTGCGTGTTAGGACTGTGTTTCGTTCGTCTCTTTACGTCAAAGCACGCGATTTAAGCTTCGGTGAATGAGAATCGGACGTTTCAGTGAGAAGATAGCGTTTGTGGCCCAATATAGCGATAAACTCCGATTCTATTGCGATTCCTGATCCCGCGGTTGCTCCTGCGTGTTAGGGCTGTGTTCCGTTCGTCTTTTCACGTCAAAACGCGCGATTTAAGCTCTGGTGAATGAGAATCGGACGTTGCAATGAGAAGATAGCGTTTGTGGCCCAATAAGGCGATGAACTCCGATTGTATTGCGATTCCTGAGCCCGCGGTTGCTCCTGCGTGTTAGGACTGTGTTCCGTTCGTCTCTTTAAGTCAAAGCACGCGATTTAAGCTTTGGTGAATGAGAATCGGACGTTGCAGTGAGAAGATAGCGTTTGTGACCCAATAAAGCGATAAACTCCGATTGTATTGCGATTCCTGAGCCCGCGGTTGCTCCTGCGTGTTAGGACTGTGTTCCGTTCGACTTTTCACGTCCAAACACGCGATTTAAGCTTCGGTAAATGAGAATCGGACGTTGCAGTGAGAAGATAGCGTTTGTGGCCCAATAAAGCGATAAACTCCGATTCTAATGCGATTCCTGAGCCCGCGGTTGCTCCTACGTGTTGGGACTGTGTTCCGTTCGTCTTTTCACGTCCAAACACGCGAATTGAGCTTCGGTGAATGAAAATCGGACGTTTCAGTGAGGCGATAGCGTTTGTGGCCCAGTAAAGCGATAAACTCCGATTGTATTGCGATTCCTGAGCCCGCGGTTGCTCCTGCATGTTAGGACTGTGTTCCGTTCGTCTTTTCACGTCAAAACGCGCGATTTAAGCTTTGGTGAATGAGAATCGGACGTTGCAGTGAGAAGATAGCGTTTGTGGCCCAATAAGGCGATAAACTCCGATTGTATTGCGATTCCTGAGCCCGCGGTTGCTCCTGCGTGTTAGGGCTGTGTTCCGTTCGTCTTCTCACGTCAAACCGCGCGATTTAAGCTTTGGTGAATGAGAATCGGACGTTGCAGTGAGAAGATGGCGTTTGTGGCCCAATAAAGCGATAAACTCCGATTCTAATGCGATTCCTGAGCCCGCGGTTGCTCCTGCGTGTTAGGACTGTGTTCCGTTCGTCTTTTCACGTTAAACCGCGCGATTTAAGCTTTGGTGAATGAGAATCGGACGCTGCAGTGAGAAGATAGCGTTTGTGGCCCAATAAGTCGATAAACTCCGATTGTATTGCGATCCCTGAGCCCGCGGTTGCTCCTGCGTGTTAGGACTGTGTTTCGTTCGTCTCTTTACGTCAAAGCACGCGATTTAAGCTTTGGTGAATGAGAATCGGACGTTTCAGCGGGAAGATAGCGTCTGTGGCATAATAAAGCGATAAACTCCCATTCTATTGCGATTCCTGAGCCCGCAGTTGCTCCTGCGTGTTAGGGCTGTGTTCCGTTCGTCTTTTCACGTCAAAACGCGCGATTTAAGCTTTGGTGACTGAGAATCGGACGTTGCAGTGAGAAGATAGCGTTTGTGGCCCAATAAGTCGATAAACTCCGATTGTATTGCGATCCCTGAGCCCGCGGTTGCTCCTGCGTGTTAGGACTGTGTTTCGTTCGTCTCTTTACGTCAAAGCACGCGATTTAAGCTTTGGTGAATTAGAATCGGATGTTGCAGTGAGAAGATAGCGTTTGTGGCCGAATAAAGCGATAAACTCCGATTGTATTGCGATTCTTGAGCCCGCGGTTGCTCCTGCGTGTTAGGACTGTGTTTTGTTCGTCTCGTCACGTCAAAACTCGCGATTTAAGCTTTGGTCAATGAGAATCGGACGTTTCAGTGAGAAAATAGCGTTTGTAGCCCAATATAGCGATAAACTCCGATTGTATTGCGATTCTTGAGCCCGCGGTTGCTCCTGCGTGTTAGGACTGTGTTCCGTTCGTCTTTTCACGTCCAAACATGCGAATTAAGCTTCGGTGAATAAAAATCGGACGTTTCAGTGAGGCGATTGCGTTTGTGGCCCAGTAAGGCGATAAACTCCGATTGTATCGCGATTCCTGAGCCCACGGTTGCTCCTGCGTGTTAGGACTGTGTTCCGTTCGACTTTTCACGTCCAAACATGCGATTTAAGCTTCGGTAAATGAGAATCGGACGTTGCAGTGAGAAGATGGCGTTTCTAGCCCAATAAAGCGATAAACTCCGATTGTATTGCAATTCCTGAGCCCGCGGTTGCTCCTGCGTGTTAGGACTGTGTTCCGTTCGTTTTTTCACGTCAAAACGCGCGATTTAAGCTTTGGTGAATGAGAATCGGACGTTGCAGTGAGAAGATGGCGTTTGTGGCCCAATAAAGCGATAAACTCCGATTCTATTGCGATTCTTGAGCCCGCGGTTGTTCCTGCGTGTTAGGACTCTGTTCCGTTCGTCTTTTCACGTCAAACCACGCGATTTGAGCGGTCGTGAATGAGAATCGGACGTTGCAGTGAGAAGATAGCGTTTGTGGCCCAATAAGGCGATAAACTCCGATTCTATTGCGATTCCTGAGCCTGCGATTGCTCCTGCGTGTTGGGACTGTGTTCCGTTCGTCTTTTCACGTCCAACACGCGAATTAAGCTTCGGTGAATAAAAATCGGACGTTTCAGTGAGGCGATTGCGTTTGTGGCCCATTAAGGCGATAAACTCCGATTGTATTGCGATTCCTGAGCCCGCGGTTGCTTCTGCGTGTTAGGACTGTGTTCCGTTCGTCTTTTCACGTCAAACCGCGCGATTTAAGCTTTGGTGAATGAGAATCGGACGCTGCAGTGAGAAGATAGCGTTTGTGGCCCAATAAGTCGATAAACTCCGATTGTATTGCGATCCCTGAGCCCGCGGTTGCTCCTGCGTGTTAGGACTGTGTTTCGTTCGTCTCTTTACGTCAAAGCACGCGATTTAAGCTTTGGTGAATGAGAATCGGACGTTTCAGCGGGAAGATAGCGTCTGTGGCATAATAAAGCGATAAACTCCCATTCTATTGCGATTCCTGAGCCCGCAGTTGCTCCTGCGTGTTAGGGCTGTGTTCCGTTCGTCTTTTCACGTCAAAACGCGCGATTTAAGCTTTGGTGACTGAGAATCGGACGTTGCAGTGAGAAGATAGCGTTTGTGGCCCAATAAGTCGATAAACTCCGATTGTATTGCGATCCCTGAGCCCGCGGTTGCTCCTGCGTGTTAGGACTGTGTTTCGTTCGTCTCTTTACGTCAAAGCACGCGATTTAAGCTTTGGTGAATTAGAATCGGATGTTGCAGTGAGAAGATAGCGTTTGTGGCCGAATAAAGCGATAAACTCCGATTGTATTGCGATTCTTGAGCCCGCGGTTGTTCCTGCGTGTTAGGACTCTGTTCCGTTCGTCTCTTTACGTCAAAGCACGCGATTTAAGCTTTGGTGAATGAGAATCGGACGTTTCAGCGGGAAGATAGCGTCTGTGGCATAATAAAGCGATAAACTCCCATTCTATTGCGATTCCTGAGCCCGCAGTTGCTCCTGCGTGTTAGGGCTGTGTTCCGTTCGTCTTTTCACGTCAAAACGCGCGATTTAAGCTTTGGTGACTGAGAATCGGACGTTGCAGTGAGAAGATAGCGTTTGTGGCCCAATAAGTCGATAAACTCCGATTGTATTGCGATCCCTGAGCCCGCGGTTGCTCCTGCGTGTTAGGACTGTGTTTCGTTCGTCTCTTTACGTCAAAGCACGCGATTTAAGCTTTGGTGAATTAGAATCGGATGTTGCAGTGAGAAGATAGCGTTTGTGGCCGAATAAAGCGATAAACTCCGATTGTATTGCGATTCTTGAGCCCGCGGTTGCTCCTGCGTGTTAGGACTGTGTTTTGTTCGTCTCGTCACGTCAAAACTCGCGATTTAAGCTTTGGTCAATGAGAATCGGACGTTTCAGTGAGAAAATAGCGTTTGTAGCCCAATATAGCGATAAACTCCGATTGTATTGCGATTCTTGAGCCCGCGGTTGCTCCTGCGTGTTAGGACTGTGTTCCGTTCGTCTTTTCACGTCCAAACATGCGAATTAAGCTTCGGTGAATAAAAATCGGACGTTTCAGTGAGGCGATTGCGTTTGTGGCCCAGTAAGGCGATAAACTCCGATTGTATCGCGATTCCTGAGCCCACGGTTGCTCCTGCGTGTTAGGACTGTGTTCCGTTCGACTTTTCACGTCCAAACATGCGATTTAAGCTTCGGTAAATGAGAATCGGACGTTGCAGTGAGAAGATGGCGTTTCTAGCCCAATAAAGCGATAAACTCCGATTGTATTGCAATTCCTGAGCCCGCGGTTGCTCCTGCGTGTTAGGACTGTGTTCCGTTCGTTTTTTCACGTCAAAACGCGCGATTTAAGCTTTGGTGAATGAGAATCGGACGTTGCAGTGAGAAGATGGCGTTTGTGGCCCAATAAAGCGATAGACTCCGATTCTATTGCGATTCTTGAGCCCGCGGTTGTTCCTGCGTGTTAGGACTCTGTTCCGTTCGTCTTTTCACGTCAAACCACGCGATTTGAGCGGTCGTGAATGAGAATCGGACGTTGCAGTGAGAAGATAGCGTTTGTGGCCCAATAAGGCGATAAACTCCGATTCTATTGCGATTCCTGAGCCTGCGATTGCTCCTGCGTGTTGGGACTGTGTTCCGTTCGTCTTTTCACGTCCAACACGCGAATTAAGCTTCGGTGAATAAAAATCGGACGTTTCAGTGAGGCGATTGCGTTTGTGGCCCATTAAGGCGATAAACTCCGATTGTATTGCGATTCCTGAGCCCGCGGTTGCTTCTGCGTGTTAGGACTGTGTTCCGTTCGTCTTTTCACGTCAAACCGCGCGATTTAAGCTTTGGTGAATGAGAATCGGACGCTGCAGTGAGAAGATAGCGTTTGTGGCCCAATAAGTCGATAAACTCCGATTGTATTGCGATCCCTGAGCCCGCGGTTGCTCCTGCGTGTTAGGACTGTGTTTCGTTCGTCTCTTTACGTCAAAGCACGCGATTTAAGCTTTGGTGAATGAGAATCGGACGTTTCAGCGGGAAGATAGCGTCTGTGGCATAATAAAGCGATAAACTCCCATTCTATTGCGATTCCTGAGCCCGCAGTTGCTCCTGCGTGTTAGGGCTGTGTTCCGTTCGTCTTTTCACGTCAAAACGCGCGATTTAAGCTTTGGTGACTGAGAATCGGACGTTGCAGTGAGAAGATAGCGTTTGTGGCCCAATAAGTCGATAAACTCCGATTGTATTGCGATCCCTGAGCCCGCGGTTGCTCCTGCGTGTTAGGACTGTGTTTCGTTCGTCTCTTTACGTCAAAGCACGCGATTTAAGCTTTGGTGAATTAGAATCGGATGTTGCAGTGAGAAGATAGCGTTTGTGGCCGAATAAAGCGATAAACTCCGATTGTATTGCGATTCTTGAGCCCGCGGTTGCTCCTGCGTGTTAGGACTGTGTTTTGTTCGTCTCGTCACGTCAAAACTCGCGATTTAAGCTTTGGTCAATGAGAATCGGACGTTTCAGTGAGAAAATAGCGTTTGTAGCCCAATATAGCGATAAACTCCGATTGTATTGCGATTCTTGAGCCCGCGGTTGCTCCTGCGTGTTAGGACTGTGTTCCGTTCGTCTTTTCACGTCCAAACATGCGAATTAAGCTTCGGTGAATAAAAATCGGACGTTTCAGTGAGGCGATTGCGTTTGTGGCCCAGTAAGGCGATAAACTCCGATTGTATCGCGATTCCTGAGCCCACGGTTGCTCCTGCGTGTTAGGACTGTGTTCCGTTCGACTTTTCACGTCCAAACATGCGATTTAAGCTTCGGTAAATGAGAATCGGACGTTGCAGTGAGAAGATGGCGTTTCTAGCCCAATAAAGCGATAAACTCCGATTGTATTGCAATTCCTGAGCCCGCGGTTGCTCCTGCGTGTTAGGACTGTGTTCCGTTCGTTTTTTCACGTCAAAACGCGCGATTTAAGCTTTGGTGAATGAGAATCGGACGTTGCAGTGAGAAGATGGCGTTTGTGGCCCAATAAAGCGATAGACTCCGATTCTATTGCGATTCTTGAGCCCGCGGTTGTTCCTGCGTGTTAGGACTCTGTTCCGTTCGTCTTTTCACGTCAAACCACGCGATTTGAGCGGTCGTGAATGAGAATCGGACGTTGCAGTGAGAAGATAGCGTTTGTGGCCCAATAAGGCGATAAACTCCGATTCTATTGCGATTCCTGAGCCTGCGATTGCTCCTGCGTGTTGGGACTGTGTTCCGTTCGTCTTTTCACGTCCAACACGCGAATTAAGCTTCGGTGAATAAAAATCGGACGTTTCAGTGAGGCGATTGCGTTTGTGGCCCATTAAGGCGATAAACTCCGATTGTATTGCGATTCCTGAGCCCGCGGTTGCTTCTGCGTGTTAGGACTGTGTTCCGTTCGTCTTTTCACGTCAAACCGCGCGATTTAAGCTTTGGTGAATGAGAATCGGACGCTGCAGTGAGAAGATAGCGTTTGTGGCCCAATAAGTCGATAAACTCCGATTGTATTGCGATCCCTGAGCCCGCGGTTGCTCCTGCGTGTTAGGACTGTGTTTCGTTCGTCTCTTTACGTCAAAGCACGCGATTTAAGCTTTGGTGAATGAGAATCGGACGTTTCAGCGGGAAGATAGCGTCTGTGGCATAATAAAGCGATAAACTCCCATTCTATTGCGATTCCTGAGCCCGCAGTTGCTCCTGCGTGTTAGGGCTGTGTTCCGTTCGTCTTTTCACGTCAAAACGCGCGATTTAAGCTTTGGTGACTGAGAATCGGACGTTGCAGTGAGAAGATAGCGTTTGTGGCCCAATAAGTCGATAAACTCCGATTGTATTGCGATCCCTGAGCCCGCGGTTGCTCCTGCGTGTTAGGACTGTGTTTCGTTCGTCTCTTTACGTCAAAGCACGCGATTTAAGCTTTGGTGAATTAGAATCGGATGTTGCAGTGAGAAGATAGCGTTTGTGGCCGAATAAAGCGATAAACTCCGATTGTATTGCGATTCTTGAGCCCGCGGTTGCTCCTGCGTGTTAGGACTGTGTTTTGTTCGTCTCGTCACGTCAAAACTCGCGATTTAAGCTTTGGTCAATGAGAATCGGACGTTTCAGTGAGAAAATAGCGTTTGTAGCCCAATATAGCGATAAACTCCGATTGTATTGCGATTCTTGAGCCCGCGGTTGCTCCTGCGTGTTAGGACTGTGTTCCGTTCGTCTTTTCACGTCCAAACATGCGAATTAAGCTTCGGTGAATAAAAATCGGACGTTTCAGTGAGGCGATTGCGTTTGTGGCCCAGTAAGGCGATAAACTCCGATTGTATCGCGATTCCTGAGCCCACGGTTGCTCCTGCGTGTTAGGACTGTGTTCCGTTCGACTTTTCACGTCCAAACATGCGATTTAAGCTTCGGTAAATGAGAATCGGACGTTGCAGTGAGAAGATGGCGTTTCTAGCCCAATAAAGCGATAAACTCCGATTGTATTGCAATTCCTGAGCCCGCGGTTGCTCCTGCGTGTTAGGACTGTGTTCCGTTCGTTTTTTCACGTCAAAAAGCGCGATTTAAGCTTTGGTGAATGAGAATCGGACGTTGCAGTGAGAAGATGGCGTTTGTGGCCCAATAAAGCGATAAACTCCGATTCTATTGCGATTCTTGAGCCCGCGGTTGTTCCTGCGTGTTAGGACTCTGTTCCGTTCGTCTTTTCACGTCAAACCACGCGATTTGAGCGGTCGTGAATGAGAATCGGACGTTGCAGTGAGAAGATAGCGTTTGTGGCCCAATAAGGCGATAAACTCCGATTCTATTGCGATTCCTGAGCCTGCGATTGCTCCTGCGTGTTGGGACTGTGTTCCGTTCGTCTTTTCACGTCCAACACGCGAATTAAGCTTCGGTGAATAAAAATCGGACGTTTCAGTGAGGCGATTGCGTTTGTGGCCCAGTAAGGCGATAAACTCCGATTGTATTGCGATTCCTGAGCCCGCGGTTGCTCCTGCGTGTTAGGACTGTGTTCCGTTCGTCTTTTCACGTCAAACCACGCGATTTGAGCGGTCGTGAATGAGAATCGGACGTTGCAGTGAGAAGATAGCGTTTGTGGCCCAATAAGGCGATAAACTCCGATTCTATTGCGATTCCTGAGCCTGCGATTGCTCCTGCGTGTTAGGGCTGTGTTCCGTTCGACTTTTCACGTCAAAACGCGCGATTTAAGCTTTGGTGCATGAGAATCGGACGTTGCAGTGAGAAGATAGCGTTTGTGGCCCAATAAAGCGATAAACTCCGATTGTATTGCGATTCCTGAGCCCGCGGTTGCTCCTGCGTGTTAGGACTGTGTTCCGTTCGTCTTTTCACGTCAAAACGCGCGATTTAAGCTTTGGTGCATGAGAATCGGACGTTGGAGTGAGAAGATAGCGTTTGTGGCCCAATAAGGCGATGAACTCCGATTGTATTGCGATTCCTGAGCCCGCGGTTGCTCCTGCGTGTTAGGACTGTGTTCCGTTCGTCTCTTTACGTCAAACCGCGCGATTTAAGCTTTGGTGAATGAGAATCGGACGTTTCAGTGAAAAGATAGCGTTTGTAGCCCAATAAAGCGATAAACTCCGATTGTATTGCAATTCCTGAGCCCGCGGTTGCTCCTGCGTGTTAGGACTGTGTTCCGTTCGACTTTTCACGTCCAAACACGCGATTTAAGCTTCGGTAAATGAGAATCGGACGTTGCAGTGAGAAGATAGCGTTTGTGGCCCAATAAAGCGATAAACTCCGATTCTAATGCGATTCCTGAGCCCGCGGTTGCTCCTACGT